>CM031950.1:37805998-37835998 GCA_018749465.1 Paracanthobrama guichenoti | reverse complement strand
TGGTTTATTGTTAACACGTCTTCAACTGAGACATGATACAACAAGAGTACTACAAAAGAGACTTACCCTCATCTTGGGTGGCTGGTCGGCCCTGGGACTGAAGAGCCTGAGTTAGGAGTACTGAGATCAGCAGAAGCATGGTCTTCATCATCATCATCAACATCATCAACATAAAGGATTCTCTACATCTGAACTCTGCATCCAGCCCAGCTCTACATAAAAACAGCTAGGACATCCGCACTGTGTGTAAAACAGAGAAAAAATTAGAAAGCGAAACAATTAAGAATATTTAACTATTCACAACTAATGATTAAAGACAACATGAACCTTTTGTAATGTGGCACGAATAAATGATATAGAATATTCAGCTGGAGATAACATTGGGCGGGAATTAAATGGTTGAATGGTTTACTTGGTTAATATTTTTCTTCACCCGCCAGATCATTCTTATGCCAGCAATCATTTCAAAAGCAATAACCTTCTCTTCAGAGCAGTGGTTGCCAAACTGGGGTACGTGAGGTGACAGAGGGGGTACGTGAACAAAATGCTGAGTTTAGCTGTTCATTTAATTCTGCCCCACCTTAAAGTAACGTTAAAACCGAGCATGTATTTCTAACAGGCACAATGCCGTAAATACATGACATCCAATCAAAATACCAAATCTTTTGCAGTCCAAACTGACTCCATCTATTTCCACACAAGCAGAGTGCATGTAGGTCGCATGCAGAGTCTGCTGCTTTACTGCTAACATGCATATATACATACACACACACACACACACACACACACACACACACACACACACACACATATACATATATATACACATACACACACACACACACACACACACACACACATAAATAATAGATTGTGTGCTTATATATGACTAATAATAATAATAATAATAATAATAATAATAATAATATAAATGCTAATAATATATAATATTTAACAAAATAAGAAATATTACTATTACAATAACATTTTCATTATTAAACATAAGAGTACTTAAGGATAAATATAATAATAATAATAATAATAATAATAATAATAATAATAATAATAATAATATTTATATTTTACAGAAAACTTATTTTATAAAAAAACTGCAGGGTTACCTGTTAACATGCAGGCAGCCTATGACTAAAAATCACTAGAACTGTCTGTCTAAGGATTTATTATAAAATATTATATTATTAATAAAAATCTGTGATATCAATTTCTTAATTTTTGTCAGAAGGTATGCAAAATCAAGAACGAGTCTTTAATATGAAATATGAGCCTCTTATGCATCCACTGTGGGCAAAAACATATGGATTGTCATTTATTTAGAGAAGTATTTTTCCTATTTTTCACCCAAAATAGGACGGAGTGAGCAGTGCTGGGCACTAAACACACTCATGTTTCATTCATACTGGAGGCCAGAGGGCGCCCTCGAGCAGAAATGCCACATACGCCTCAGAGAGAAGTGATACAATGACGTTTCAGGAAATCTCTAATGTGAAGCTGAATCTCTTGAGCTGTGTAGCTCAATATAAAGAAGATAGAAACGCTTTGATTAAACATGAAGACAATAAACACACGACTTCGACAATATATGGTGTATCTGAGTTCAAGCTTTCATGGGTATTTTCTTAATAATAAAGTATATTATAATGCAGTGCTAATCGACAGACTTCACTGAATACTATAAAGTAATTAACCGTCTGCCTCATTCTGTGATAAGCCACATCACCTCACAAAAAGGAAATATCAAACACTCGACTGACGATATGAAGTGAGTTAAAACATTATTAAATGTCTTTTTTTGTGTTTTCAAACGCGTGTTATAAGCGACTCAAACTCGCAGTGCTTTCAGACGGAGCAGCGTTTGCTACTGATCACAGAGACGCTCTTCACACTGGGCATATATTTATTTAATTAAAATCGCAGCCTTTATGCTTTCATAATTGCACATAAGCCAAACCGCGATTGCGGTTCGATTTTGATTAACCGTGCAGCCCTACCTCAGGGGGTACTCCACTCCAAAAAAGTTTGGGAACCACTGCTTTAGAGTAACTTGTAAGGAATTGGACAAATTAACATCAGTGACACTACTGACATGACAAAATGAATCTTATGGCTTAATAGGAAAGAATCCCTGACAGAGAATTCCTGTAAAACTCAATAGAGTCACAGAAACCACTCTGATGCTTGAGCAGCACAGATCAGAGTTTCTTGTAAACAGCCTGATAAAACTCTCCATCCATTTTAGATGTAACCATGAAGCAGACAAAAACATAACTTTGTTGTATAAGGTCAATGCTGGAACAGCGCGTCCTTTAAGAACTCAAGGATTTTAACCACTGACTTTTCCACTACAACATTTTGTGTCTTTAATGAGTTTGCATTTAAATGATTTAAACATTCAAGCACAAGACGACACAAAAGAGAAATCATTCCGTTTCTCAGACAGCATGTGAATTAGGGCTGCAACTAACAATTATTTTGATAATCGATTAGTTGGCCGATTATTTTTTCGATTAATCGGATAAAAAGGCCATTTATTATTTTACTGTCAAAACACACTATTCCACATCCTGCCCAATGCTGTCCTTCAAACAAACGTGTCAGCTGAGTGCTATGAACGCACACATAGCGAATATATCTACCCTTAAAAACATGAACCGTGGTTTTACAATGAACAAAACAAACAATAATAATAATAATAATAATAATAAATAAATAAATAAATAAATAACAGGGTTATTGTAGTTATTCAATGGTAACCACAAGTTAACCAGTTTTGCTTCAAATCCATAGTTTAACTATATGGTATTTGTGTGGTTATACAAATGTTAATCAATACAGCAAAAGCATGGTTTTATTATAATAAAAACATGGTTTTACGATCTAATTGAACCATGGTTCATTTCCGTAAGTGTATATCTGTGCTATAGCCTACATTATGTGCAAAAAAAAGTTACTAAGCAAAAGGAGTTTAAATCCCTACATTAAAATGATATTAAAGAAAAACACAAACACAAACTCAGTGTTACCAGATAAGAGGAATGTTCTGCAGGAACACACACACACACACACACAGAGAGAGACTGTTACTGTCATGTCTTTATCCTGTAGAAACGTCTAACATTTATACTCAATTACACGCTGTTATCCCTTTACAGTCACTACTCTCATAAAATACTTGAAGTACATGTTGACTTTTAAAACTAAATTGAGCGTCCAACAGCAGATATTTCAGCTAAATGAATGTTTTTGCGCTGAATATTAACCGTCTCCCTATCGACTCCGTTCTGTCTGTTTGACGAGCATACGCGAGCCCGCCGTTCTGTCTGACTCTCAGACTGTCAGGACGCGCTTTCATTCAAAATGGAAATACTCGTGTGAATTAGTGACATTTACAGTTGAGGATATATCTGTTCTCTATATAGCTCAGTGGATATCGCCTGTAAACTGAACGTTTTGCGCGGAGGACACAGACACACACACACACACACACATCTGTCAAAGCGCATGACAGGGTATGCTAAACGCTAATGCATTGGCTTGAAGCTGAAAATAAAGACTTGGATCACTTGGGCACTTGGATCATGTGCCTTTCCTGCATCAGCTCATTCTGTTTCCACTCCACTATTTCTAGATGCACATTTTGTTCATAAAAATGTATTATTTAGTGCTATCATTTGGCGCGACTGGTGGAAGCTTTGCGTACAGAGAGCAGACCCGACTAATCGATTAATGAGAACCGTTATCGATGATTTTCATTAACGATTACTATCGATTTCATCGACTAATTGTTGCAGCCCTAATGTGAATGATGAATTGATCTCTCTTTCCCATCGTCTTGCGCTTGAATGGACATTCACACAAACTTTCGTCAAAAATATCCTAGTAAACATAGCCCATTATATCTTAAGTGAACATAAACAGTTGAGAAATAAAACGTGTGTGTATCAGTATATTGGATCCGTGCAGCTCTTAAAGTGACAGCAGCCTCATAAACCTGCTGCTGTCTGTGTTTTAATGTTAATCAAACAAGGACAAAAAAAAAAAATCATTGCTCTTGAATGAATAACTTTTGTAACTTTAAGGCTTGATCTATATTTAACTTATACAATGAAGACTATGCAGTGCTATTTTACATTTGATTATTGATTTTCTCTACCTGAAAAACATGGAGCAGTCTTTATTTTGTTCTATTGTATTTGTGCTATTGCTCATAATTTTATTATTTGTTCTTTTTTTCTGACAGTTTACTTGTCTTTAACAATATCTGAGCACTATGGGAATTAAAAGGGCAGGCCTTAAAGGATTAGTTCACTACAAAATGAAAATTTCCTGATATTTTACTCACCCCATCTCATCCAAGATGTTCGTGTCTTTCTTTCCTCAGTCGAAAAGAAATTAAGTTTTTTGAGGAAAACATCCCAGGATTTTTCTCCACATAATGGACTTCAATGGGAACCAATGGTTCAAGGTCCAAATCAATGCAGTTTCAAAAGGAAGGGCTTCAGAGGCTCTGCACCATCCCAGACCAGGAATAGGGACTTGTCTAGCGGAACAATCAGTCATTTTCTAAAAATAAAATAAAAAGGAATATACTTTTTAACCCAAACTGCTCATCTTGTGCTGCTCTGCGATGTGCCGTGGATTGCGTAATCACGTCGGAAAGGTCACGCTAGATGTAGACGGACGTACCGCCCCAAGTGAACGTGCGAGGACTAATACAAACGCCCTTTACCAAAAAACACTCCATCTTCAACCTCAAAATCTTCCGACATCGTTGCTTTACCTTTTTTTGCTAAAGGACGTTTGTATTAATCTTCACACGAGCGCTTTGTAAACTTCCGCCTACGTCTAGCGTGACCTTTCTGACGTGATTACATAATCACTGGCGCGCCGCAGAGCAGCGCAAGATGAGGAATTCAGGTTAAGAAGTATATACTTTTTTTATATGATTTTCTTTAAATGACCACTAGATCAGACCCTATTTCCTGGTCTGGGATCGTGCAGAGCCTCTGAAGCCCTTCCTTTGAAACTGCATTGATTTGGACCTTCAACATTTTGGTTGCCATTGGAGAAAAATCCTGGAATGTTTTCCTCAAAAAACTTAATTTCTTTACGACTGAAGAAAGAAAGACATGAACACCCTGGATGAGATGTGGGGTGAGTACATTTTCAGGAAATTTGAATTTTGAAGTGAACTAATCCTTTAAGGTGGCCAATGGTGTGTTGTTTTTATGTAAAATGGCATCTGAATGTCCCTCTCTTTCCCCAGGTCACCCTCACACGGAAGACGCCCGTTGATGTGCTCCAGAAATTGCTCTAATAACCTCATTTCTAAATATCTCTTCTCAAGGGGGATTTTTTTTTTCTTTGATAAGCAGATTAGATATTTTTATTCACAAATCAACTTGGTCTAATATAGTTTAACTGTAAACTGAGAACATTTCAATGTTTCCATATGTCAACGCTGCACCACAGTGGAATTTCAGTAATGTATTTCCCCAATGGGGATTTTTTATAGAGAGTAGCATCAACAATATGATTGCAGTTATTTATTTATTTAAAGTGTTTATTGTAGTGTAGGTGTGTTTATGTATAAGTAACAAAATTATTTCATCTTTTCATAAAATGAACACAGCAATATTTTACAGAAAGGGCAATGGGAAGAGTGCAGAGTTAGCGCTTCCATGTGATGAGAGTGAGCCAAATTACTGGGAACGATAGGGATTAAATAATAGGGAACTTATTTTTGGTTTCCATGAGTCCCAAGTATATAAATCTGTACATTTCTACAAGAAAGGGTCATTTAAATTGAAAAGAAAATCATAGTTTTATAGAAAAACTACTTTGACCATTTTCCATTGTGGTAGAGCATTGCAATGTTTCCTTAAGTAAATGTAGAAATTAGATTTCATAAACCTTGACGTACATATTTTATAGTGGAAAACAGTTTCGTAGCGCAGTTCTGCGCGAGGTCACACCATCTGTTTGCTCTTACAAACACACGCAGTAAAACACACAGAAACAGAAACACACTCCTCCAACCCTTCACAGATATCTGTCAACTCTGTGCTGGTTTAGACCCCAGCATGACCCCTTCATGCCATTTGTCCTACTAGCTATCGGAACTCCTCGTTCAAACATCATTTACACTTTTCAACACACACCCCACTATGAGCGGATTGTTCTGAAAAGAGCGGCGTTTCACAATTCATCTGGCAGATGTTTTTCCTTCAGAGTGTTTAGCTTGTGTGTCTTTGCTTGCATTCAGGATTTTGCCTCTAATTCACAAACGTAAATAAACTGAAAAAAAAAAAAAAAAATCTTAATATGGTTAAAGCTATGAAACTAAAGTTAATACAAATCCTAGACTTTCTAAATGAACTGAATGAAAACTCAACTTACTGTATGTGCGGCTATTCAACATTAACACAAGAAAAAAGCTCAAGAAATATCCTGGCGAGAAATGTTGCTAATGGTTTTGAATTCTCTAAAGAGATCAGAAGCGTCATGCCTTTTCCAACTGGACACATGCCATTACCTTTTTTAAGCCAAGTGCATTCTGAATGTAACTTCTGTAAATATTTAGGGTTAAACCTAAACTGTAACACTACAAAAACGTATCTTACCTTATTTCTTGCCTAGGACGGTTCTAGCACCCCTGCAACAAAGCCCTTGAGTTGAATATTTTATAGTATAATGCGATGCAATGTCTATCACCTTCACAGCTGCTCTAATAAGGACGAGAAAATTGGACAAATACCAAGAAATGATATTTGATACACGTAAAATTGTTCCCATAGAGTTTGGGTTGGTTTCATTTTTCAAGCTATGTCTGCAGCTGGTACAAACCAGAAGAACAGATGATTGGAGAGACCGGCGAACGGTTCAGAGGTTGTGCCAGTCCTCAGACACTTACAACAATATACCAATAATCATCCCCAGGACAAAAACATAAAGCACCCACACACATTAGACTATATGGAAAAGCAAGAAAACAAAGACCTACTAATGTGAATCTGTATACAGTGCAGACGAGACATGACAAAACCAGGAAGCTTTCATTATAATCAAGGCGACATTGTGTAAATAAGAGATTTAGGCACCATCTTATTGTACTAATGCAAACAACAGGGATATATTACTTGAGGAAGACAGTTCTCAGCTGGTTTTGATTGTGTAGCATGATATGGAAGCTTGTTTCCGCCACAGAATCAAAAACTTAAAAAGGTAATTGCGACTTTTTATCTCACAATTCTGACTCTTTTTTTTTCTCAGAATTGTGAGTTATAAAGTCGGAATTACGAGATAAAAACCTGCAATCCTGAGAAAAAAAAAAAAAGAAGAAAAAAAAACTGTCAATTCTGACTTTATATCACTCAATTCTGACTTTATATCACTCAATTCTGACTTTATATCTCTCAATTCTGACTTTATATCACTCAATTCTGACTTTATATCACTCAATTCTGACTTTATATCTCTCAATTCTGACTTTGTATCTCTCAATTCTGACTTTATATTCTGACTTTATATCTCTCAATTCTGACTTTATATCTCTCAATTCTGACTTTATATCACTCAATTCTGACTTTATATCTCTCAATTCTGACTTTATATCTCTCAATTCTGACTTTGTATCTCTCAATTCTGACTTTGTATCTCTCAATTCTGACTTTATATTCTGACTTTATATCTCTCAATTCTGACTTTATATCTCTCAATTCTGACTTTATATCACTCAATTCTGACTTTATATCTCACAATTCTGACTTTGTATCTCACAATTCTGACTTTGTATCTCTCAATTCTGACTTTATCTCTCAATTCTGACTTTATATCTCTCAATTCTGACTTTATCTCACGATTCTGACTTTATATTCTGACTTTATATCTCACGATTCTGACTTTATATTCTGACTTTATATCACTCAATTCTGACTTTGTATCACTCGATTCTGACTTTGTATCACTCGATTCTGACTTTATATCACTCAATTCTGACTTTATATCACTCAATTCTGACTTTATATCTCACAATTCTGACTTTGTATCTCAATTCTGACTTTATATCTCACGATTCTGACTTTATATCTCACGATTCTGACTTTATATTCTGACTTTATATCACACAATTCTGACTTTATATCTCACGATTCTGACTTTATATTCTGACTTTATATCACTCGATTCTGACTTTATATCACTCGATTCTGACTTTATATCTCTCGATTCTGACTTTATATCTCACAATTCTGACTTTATATCTCACAATTCTGACTTTGTATCTCTCAATTCTGACTTTTTATATCTCTGACTTTGTATCTCTGACTGACTTTATATCTCAATTCTGACTTTGTATCTCTCGATTCTGACTTTATATTCTGACTTTATATCACTCAATTCTGACTTTATATCTCTCAATTCTGACTTTGTATCTCTCAATTCTGACTTTATATCTCTCAATTCTGACTTTATATCTCTCAATTCTGACTTTATATCTCTCAATTCTGACTTTGAATCTCACAATTCTGACTTTGTATCTCAATTCTGACTTTGTATCTCAATTCTGACTTTGTATCTCAATTCTGACTTTGTATCTCACAATTCTGACTTTGTATCTCAATTCTGACTTTGTATCTCACAATTCTGACTTTGTATCTCACAATTCTGACTTTGTATCTCACAATTCTGACTTTATATCTCACAATTCTGACTTTATATCTCAATTCTGACTTTATATCTCTCAATTCTGACTTTATATCTCTCAATTCTGACTTTATATCTCTCAATTCTGACTTTATATCTCTCAATTCTGACTTTATATCTCTCAATTCTGACTTTATATCTCTCAATTCTGACTTTATATCACTCAATTCTGACTTTATATCTCACAATTCTGACTTTATATCTCACAATTCTGACTTTATATCTCTCAATTCTGACTTTTATCACTCAATTCTGACTTTATATCTCTCAATTCTGACTTTATATCTCTCGATTCTGACTTTATATCAATTCTGACTTTATATCTCTCACGATTCTGACTTTATATTCTGACTTTATATCTCTCGATTCTGACTTTATATCTCTCGATTCTGACTTTATATCTCAATTCTGACTTTATATCACTCAATTCTGACTTTGTATCTCTCAATTCTGACTTTGTATCTCTCAATTCTGACTTTATATCTCTCAATTCTGACTTTGTATCTCTCAATTCTGACTTTATATCTCTCAATTCTGACTTTGTATCTCTCAATTCTGACTTTGTATCTCACTCAATTCTGACTTTGTATCTCTCAATTCTGACTTTTATATTACTCAATTCTGACTTTATATCACTCGATTCTGACTTTTATCTCTCAATTCTGACTTTGTATCTCTCGATTCTGACTTTATATCTCACGATTCTGACTTTATATCTCACGATTCTGACTTTATATCTCACAATTCTGACTTATATATTCTGACTTTATATCACACAATTCTGACTTTATATCTCTCAATTCTGACTTTATATCTCTCAATTCTGACTTTATATCTCACAATTCTGACTTTATATCACTCAATTCTGACTTTATATCTCTCAATTCTGACTTTATATCTCTCAATTCTGACTTTATATCTCTCAATTCTGACTTTATATCACTCAATTCTGACTTTATATCTCTCAATTCTGACTTTATATATTCAATTCTGACTTTATATCTCTCAATTCTGACTTTATATCTCTCAATTCTGACTTTATATCACTCAATTCTGACTTTATATCTCTCAATTCTGACTTTATTCTCTATTCTGACTTTATATCTCAATTCTGACTTTATATCTCTCAATTCTGACTTTGTATCTCTCAATTCTGACTTTTATCTCTCACTTCAATTCTGACTTTATATCTCTCAATTCTGACTTTATATCTCTCAATTCTGACTTTATATCACTCAATTCTGACTTTATATCTCTCAATCCTGACTTTATATCTCTCAATTCTGACTTTGTATCTCTCAATTCTGACTTTATATCTCTCAATTCTGACTTTATATCTCTCAATTCTGACTTTATCTCACAATTCTGACTTTATATTCTGACTTTATATCTCACGATTCTGACTTTATATTCTGACTTTATATCACTCAATTCTGACTTTATATCACTCGATTCTGACTTTATATCACTCAATTCTGACTTTATATCACTCAATTCTGACTTTATATCACTCGATTCTGACTTTATATCACTCAATTCTGACTTTATATCACTCAATTCTGACTTTATATCTCACAATTCTGACTTTATATCTCAATTCTGACTTTATATCTCACAATTCTGACTTTATATCTCTCAATTCTGACTTTATATCTCTCAATTCTGACTTTATATCACACAATTCTGACTTTATATCTCTCAATTCTGACTTTATATCTCTCAATTCTGACTTTATATCACTCAATTCTGACTTTATATCTCTCAATTCTGACTTTATATCTCTCAATTCTGACTTTATATCTCTCAATTCTGACTTTATATCTCTCAATTCTGACTTTATATCTCTCAATTCTGACTTTATATCTCTCAATTCTGACTTTATATCTCTCAATTCTGACTTTATATCTCTCAATTCTGACTTTATATCTCAATTCTGACTTTTATAATTCTGACTTTATATTCTCAATTCTGACTTTATATCTCTCAATTCTGACTTTATATCTCTCAATTCTGACTTTATATCTCTCAATTCTGACTTTATATCTCTCAATTCTGACTTTATATCTCTCAATTCTGACTTTATATCTCTCAATTCTGACTTTATATCTCAATTCTGACTTTATATCTCTCAATTCTGACTTTATATCTCTCAATTCTGACTTTATATCTCACAATTCTGACTTTATATCTCTCAATTCTGACTTTATATCTCTCAATTCTGACTTTATATCTCTCAATTCTGACTTTATATCTCTCAATTCTGACTTTATATCTCTCAATTCTGACTTTATATCTCACAATTCTGACTTTTATCTCAATTCTGACTTTATATCTCTCAATTCTGACTTTATATCTCTCAATTCTGACTTTATATCTCTCAATTCTGACTTTATATCTCTCAATTCTGACTTTATATCACTCAATTCTGACTTTATATCTCTCAATTCTGACTTTATATCTCACAATTCTGACTTTATATCTCACAATTCTGACTTTATATCACTCAATTCTGACTTTATATCTCTCAATTCTGACTTTATATCTCAATTCTGACTTTATATCTCTCAATTCTGACTTTATATCTCTCAATTCTGACTTTTATCTCTCATTCTGACTTTATATCACTCGATTCTGACTTTATATCTCTCAATTCTGACTTTATATCTCTCGATTCTGACTTTATATCTCAATTCTGACTTTATATCACTCAATTCTGACTTTATATCTCTCAATTCTGACTTTATATCTCTCAATTCTGACTTTATATCTCTCAATTCTGACTTTATATCTCTCAATTCTGACTTTATATCTCACAATTCTGACTTTATATCTCTCAATTCTTTTATATCACTCAATTCTGACTTTATATCTCAATTCTGACTTTATTCTGAATTTTTATATCTCAATTCTGACTTTGTATCTCTCGATTCTGACTTTATATCTCTCAATTCTGACTTTATATCACTCAATTCTGACTTTATATCTCTCGATTCTGACTTTATATCTCACGATTCTGACTATATCTCTCGATTCTGACTTTATATCACACAATTCTGACTTTATATCTCTCGATTCTGACTTTATATCTCTCGATTCTGACTTTATATCTCTCAATTCTGACTTTTTATATCTCAATTCTGACTGATTCTGACTTTATATCTCTCGATTCTGACTTTATATCTCAATTCTGACTTTATATCACTCAATTCTGACTTTATATCACTCAATTCTGACTTTATATCTCTCAATTCTGACTTTATATCACTCAATTCTGACTTTATATCTCTCAATTCTGACTTTATATCACTCAATTCTGACTTTATATCTCTCTTTATTCTCAACTTTTTATATCACTCAATTCTGACTTTATATCTCTCAATTCTGACTTTATATCACTCAATTCTGACTTTGTATCTCTCAATTCTGACTTTGTATTCTGACTTTATATCTCTCAATTCTGACTTTATATCTCTCGATTCTGACTTTATATCTCTCAATTCTGACTTTATATCTCTCGATTCTGACTTTATATCTCTCAATTCTGACTTTTATATCTCTCGATTCTGACTTTATATCACTCAATTCTGACTTTATATCTCTCAATTCTGACTTTATATCTCTCAATTCTGACTTTATATCACTCAATTCTGACTTTATATCTCTCGATTCTGACTTTATATCTCAATTCTGACTTTATATCTCTCAATTCTGACTTTATATCTCTCTCAATTCTGACTTTATATCACTCAATTCTGACTTTATATCTCTCAATTCTGACTTTATATCTCAATTCTGACTTTATATCTCTCGATTCTGACTTTATATCTCTCGATTCTGACTTTATATCTCCCGATTCTGACTTTATATCACTCAATTCTGACTTTATATCACTCAATTCTGACTTTATATCTCTCAATTCTGACTTTATATCTCTCAATTCTGACTTTATATTATCAATTCTGACTTTATATCTCTCAATTCTGACTTTATATCTCTCAATTCTGACTTTATATCTCACAATTCTGACTTTATATCTCAATTCTGACTTTATATCTCACGATTCTGACTTTATATATCTCAATTCTGACTTTATATCTCTCAATTCTGACTTTATATCTCTCAATTCTGACTTTATATCACTCACAATTCTGACTTTATATCTCTCAATTCTGACAATTTTATATCTCTCAATTCTGACTTTATATCTCTCAATTCTGACTTTATATCTCTCAATTCTGACTTTATATCTCTCAATTCTGACTTTTATATCTCAATTCTGACTTTATATCTCTCAATTCTGACTTTATATCACTCAATTCTGACTTTATATCACTCAATTCTGACTTTATATCTCTCAATTCTGACTTTATATCTCTCAATTCTGACTTTATATCTCTCAATTCTGACTTTATATTTCAATTCTGACTTTATATCACTCAATTCTGACTTTATATCTCACGATTCTGACTTTATATTCTGACTTTATATCTCTCAATTCTGACTTTATATCTCTCAATTCTGACTTTATATCTCTCAATTCTGACTTTATATCTCTGATTCTGACTTTATATCACTCAATTCTGACTTTATATCTCTCAATTCTGACTTTATATCTCTCAATTCTGACTTTATATCACTCAATTCTGACTTTATATCACTCAATTCTGACTTTATATCTCTCAATTCTGACTTTATATCACTCAATTCTGACTTTATATCACTCAATTCTGACTTTTATATCTCTCAATTCTGACTTTATATCTCTCAATTCTGACTTTATATCTCTGATTCTTATATCTCTCAATTCTGACTTTATATCTCACAATTCTGACTTTATATCTCTCAATTCTGACTTTATATCTCTCAATTCTGACTTTATATCTCTCAATTCTGACTTTATATCTCTCAATTCTGACTTTATATCTCAATTCTGACTTTTATATCTCAATTCTGACTTTATATCACTCAATTCTGACTTTATATCTCTCAATTCTGACTTTATATCTCACTCAATTCTGACTTTATATCTCTCAATTCTGACTTTATATCACTCAATTCTGACTTTATATCACTCAATTCTGACTTTATATCTCTCAATTCTGACTTTATATCTCTCAATTCTGACTTTATATCTCTCAATTCTGACTTTATATCTCTCAATTCTGACTTTATATCTCAATTCTGACTTTATTCTGAATTCTTATATCATCTCAATTCTGACTTTATATCACTCAATTCTGACTTTATATCACTCAATTCTGACTTTATATCACTCAATTCTGACTTTATATCTCTCAATTCTGACTTTATATCTCATTCTGATTCTGACTTTATATCTCACGATTCTGACTTTATATCTCACAATTCTGACTTTATATCTCTCAATTCTGACTTTATATCTCTCGATTCTGACTTTATATCTCTCGATTCTGACTTTATATCTCTCAATTCTGACTTTATATCTCTCGATTCTGACTTTATATCTCACAATTCTGACTTTATATCTCAATTCTGACTTTATATCTCTCAATTCTGACTTTATATCTCAATTCTGACTTTATATCTCTCGATTCTGACTTTATATCTCTCAATTCTGACTTTATATCTCTCAATTCTGACTTTATATCTCTCAATTCTGACTTTATATCTCTCAATTCTGACTTTATATCTCTCAATTCTGACTTTTATATCTCTCAATTCTGACTTTATATCTCTCAATTCTGACTTTATATCTCTCAATTCTGACTTTATATCTCTCAATTCTGACTTTATATCTCTCAATTCTGACTTTATATCTCTCAATTCTGACTTTATATCTCTCAATTCTGACTTTATATCTCTCGATTCTGACTTTATATCTCTCAATTCTGACTTTATATCTCTCAATTCTGACTTTATATCTCTCAATTCTGACTTTATATCTCTCGATTCTGACTTTATATCTCTCAATTCTGACTTTATATCTCTTGATTCTGACTTTATATCTCTCAATTCTGACTTTATATCTCTCGATTCTGACTTTATATCTCTCAATTCTGACTTTATATCTCTCAATTCTGACTTTTATATCACTCAATTCTGACTTTATATCACTCAATTCTGACTTTATATCACTCAATTCTGACTTTATATCTCTCAATTCTGACTTTATATCACTCAATTCTGACTTTATATCTCACAATTCTGACTTTATATCACTCAATTCTGACTTTATATCACTCAATTCTGACTTTATATCTCTCAATTCTGACTTTTATATCACTCAATTCTGACTTTATATCTCTCAATTCTGACTTTATATCTCTCAATTCTGACTTTATATCTCTCAATTCTGACTTTATATCTCTCAATTCTGACTTTATATCTCAATTCTGACTTTATGACTTTATATTCTGACTTTATATCACTCAATTCTGACTTTATATCTCAATTCTGACTTTATATCACTCAATTCTGACTTTATATCTCTGATTCTGACTTTATATCACTCAGATTCTGACTTTATATCTCACGATTCTGACTTTATATCTCACGATTCTGACTTTATATCTCTCAATTCTGACTTTATATCTCACAATTCTGACTTTTATCTCTCGATTCTGACTTTATATCTCTCAATTCTGACTTTATATCTCACGATTCTGACTTTTATATCTCTCAATTCTGACTTTATATCTCTCGATTCTGACTTTATATCTCTCAATTCTGACTTTATATCTCTCAATTCTGACTTTATATCTCTGATTCTGACTTTTATATCTCAATTCTGACTTTTTATATCTCTCAATTCTGACTTTATATCTCTCAATTCTGACTTTATATCTCTCAATTCTGACTTTATATCTCTCAATTCTGACTTTATATCTCTCAATTCTGACTTTATATCTCTCAATTCTGACTTTATATCACTCAATTCTGACTTTATATCTCTCAATTCTGACTTTATATCTCTCAGATTCTGACTTTATATCTCAATTCTGACTTTATATCTCTCAATTCTGACTTTATATCTCAATTCTGACTTTATATCTCTCAATTCTGACTTTATATCTCTCAATTCTGACTTTATATCTCACAATTCTGACTTTATATCTCACAATTCTGACTTTATATCTCTCAATTCTGACTTTATATCTCTCAATTCTGACTTTATATCTCTCAATTCTGACTTTATATTCTGACTTTATATCTCTCAATTCTGACTTTATATCTCTCAATTCTGACTTTATATCTCTCAATTCTGACTTTATATCTCTCAATTCTGACTTTATATCACTCAATTCTGACTTTATATCACTCAATTCTGACTTTATATCTCTCAATTCTGACTTTATATCTCACAATTCTGACTTTATATCTCTCAATTCTGACTTTATATCTCTCAATTCTGACTTTATATCTCACAATTCTGACTTTATATTCAATTCTGACTTTATATCTCACGATTCTGACTTTATATTATATTCTGACTTTATATCACTCGATTCTGACTTTATATCTCTCAATTCTGACTTTATATCTCTCAATTCTGACTTTTATATCTCAATTCTGACTTTATATCACTCAATTCTGACTTTATATCTCTCAATTCTGACTTTTGTATCTCTCAATTCTGACTTTATATCTCTCAATTCTGACTTTATATCTCTCAATTCTGACTTTTATCTCACAATTCTGACTTTCAATTCTGACTTTATATTACTCAATTCTGACTTTATATATCTCTCAATTCTGACTTTATATCTCTCAATTCTGACTTTATATCTCTCAATTCTGACTTTATATCTCTCAATTCTGACTTTATATCTCTCAATTCTGACTTTATATCTCTCAATTCTGACTTTATATCTCTCAATTCTGACTTTATATCTCTCAATTCTGACTTTCTGACTTTATATCTCAATTCTGACTTTTATATCACGATTCTGACTTTATTCTCAATTCTGACTTTATATCTCACAATTCTGACTTTATATCTCTGATTCTGACTTTATATCACTCGATTCTGACTTTATATCTCTCGATTCTGACTTTATATCTCAATTCTGACTTTATATCACTCAATTCTGACTTTATATCACTCAATTCTGACTTTATATCACTCAATTCTGACTTTATATCACTCAATTCTGACTTTATATCTCTCAATTCTGACTTTATATCACTCAATTCTGACTTTATATCACTCAATTCTGACTTTATATCACTCAATTCTGACTTTATATCTCTCAATTCTGACTTTATATCACTCAATTCTGACTTTATATGTATTCTGACTTTATATTCTGATTCTGACTTTCTCACTCAATTCTGACTTTATATCTCTCGATTCTGACTTTATATCTCTCAATTCTGACTTTATATCTCTCGATTCTGACTTTGTATCTCTCGATTCTGACTTTATATCTCTCAATTCTGACTTTATATCACTCAATTCTGACTTTATATCTCAATTCTGACTTTATATCTCTCAATTCTGACTTTATATCTCACAATTCTGACTTTATATCTCACTTTATTCTGACTTTATATGACTTTAATTCTGACTTTATATCACTCGATTCTGACTTTATATCTCTCGATTCTGACTTTATATCTCTCAATTCTGACTTTATATCTCTCGATTCTGACTTTATATCTCTCGATTCTGACTTTATATCTCTCGATTCTGACTTTATATCTCTCGATTCTGACTTTATATCTCTCAGATTCTGACTTTATATCACTCAATTCTGACTTTATATCACTCAATTCTGACTTTATATCTCACTCAATTCTGACTTTATATCTCTCAATTCTGACTTTATATCTGATATTCTGACTTTATATCTCTCAATTCTGACTTTATATCTCGATTCTGACTTTATATCTCTCAATTCTGACTTTATATCACTCAATTCTGACTTTATATCTCACAATTCTGACTTTATATCTGACAATTCTGACTTTATATCTCGATTCTGACTTTATATCTCTCAATTCTGACTTTATATCTCTCAATTCTGACTTTATATCTCTCAATTCTGACTTTATATCTCTCAATTCTGACTTTATATCTCTCAATTCTGACTTTATATCTCTCAATTCTGACTTTATATCTCAATTCTGACTTTATATCTCTCGATTCTGACTTTTATATCTCAATTCTGACTTTATATCACTCAATTCTGACTTTATATCTCTCAATTCTGACTTTATATCTCTCAATTCTGACTTTATATCTCTCAATTCTGACTTTATATCTCTCAATTCTGACTTTATATCACTCACGATTCTGACTTTATATCTCTCGATTCTGACTTTATATCACAATTCTGACTTTATATCTCTCAATTCTGACTTTATATCTCTCAATTCTGACTTTATATCTCACGATTCTGACTTTATATCTCAATTCTGACTTTTATATCTCTCAATTCTGACTTTATATCTCTCGATTCTGACTTTATATATCTCAATTCTGACTTTATATCTCTCAATTCTGACTTTATATCTCTCAATTCTGACTTTATATCACTCTGATTCTGACTTTATCTGACAATTCTGATTCTGACTTTATATCTCTCAGATTCTGACTTTATATCACTCAATTCTGACTTTTATCTCTCAATTCTGACTTTATATCTCTCAATTCTGACTTTATATCTCTCTCTGATTCTGACTTTGACTTATATCTCTCAATTCTGACTTTGTATTCTGACTTTATATCACTCAATTCTGACTTTATATCACTCAATTCTGACTTTATATCTCTCGATTCTGACTTTATATCACTCAATTCTGACTTTATATCTCTCAATTCTGACTTTATATCTCTCAATTCTGACTTTATATCTCTCAATTCTGACTTTATATCTCTCAATTCTGACTTTATATCTCTCAATTCTGACTTTATATCACTCAATTCTGACTTTATATCACTCGATTCTGACTTTATATCTCTCGATTCTGACTTTATATCTCTCGATTCTGACTTTATATCTCTCAATTCTGACTTTATATCTCAATTCTGACTTTTATATCACTCAATTCTGACTTTATATCTCTCGATTCTGACTTTATATCACTCGATTCTGACTTTGTATCACTCGATTCTGACTTTGTATCACTCGATTCTGACTTTATATCTCTCGATTCTGACTTTATATCACTCGATTCTGACTTTATATCTCGATTCTGACTTTATATCTCACAATTCTGACTTTATCTCTCAATTCTGACTTTATATCACTCAATTCTGACTTTATATCTCTCAATTCTGACTTTATATCTCTCGATTCTGACTTTATATCACTCGATTCTGACTTTATATCTCTCAATTCTGACTTTATATCTCTCAATTCTGACTTTATATCTCTCGATTCTGACTTTATATCTCTCGATTCTGACTTTATATCTCTCGATTCTGACTTTGTATCTCTCGATTCTGACTTTATATCTCTCGATTCTGACTTTATATCTCTCGATTCTGACTTTATATCTCTCGATTCTGACTTTATATCTCTCGATTCTGACTTTGTATCTCTCGATTCTGACTTTATATCTCTCGATTCTGACTTTATATCTCTCGATTCTGACTTTATATCTCTCAATTCTGACTTTATATCACTCAATTCTGACTTTATATCTCTCGATTCTGACTTTATATATTCTGACTTTATATCTCTCAATTCTGACTTTATATCTCTCGATTCTGACTTTATATCTCTCGATTCTGACTTTGTATCTCTCGATTCTGACTTTATATCTCTCGATTCTGACTTTATATCTCTCGATTCTGACTTTGTATCTCTCGATTCTGACTTTATATCTCTCGATTCTGACTTTATATCTCTCAATTCTGACTTTATATCTCGATTCTGACTTTATATCTCTCGATTCTGACTTTATATCACTCGATTCTGACTTTATATCACTCGATTCTGACTTTATATCACTCGATTCTGACTTTATATCACTCGATTCTGACTTTATATCTCTCGATTCTGACTTTATATCTCACGATTCTGACTTTATATCTCACGATTCTGACTTTATATCTCTGACTTTATATCACTCAATTCTGACTTTATATCTCTCGATTCTGACTTTATATCACTCGATTCTGACTTTATATCTCTCGATTCTGACTTTATATCTCTCGATTCTGACTTTATATCACTCGATTCTGACTTTATATCACTCGATTCTGACTTTATATCACTCGATTCTGACTTTGTATCACTCGATTCTGACTTTGTATCACTCGATTCTGACTTTATATCACTCGATTCTGACTTTGTATCACTCGATTCTGACTTTATATCACTCGATTCTGACTTTATATCACTCGATTCTGACTTTATATCACTCGATTCTGACTTTGTATCACTCGATTCTGACTTTATATCACTCGATTCTGACTTTATATCACTCGATTCTGACTTTATATCTCTCGATTCTGACTTTGTATCTCTCGATTCTGACTTTATATCTCTCGATTCTGACTTTATATCTCTCGATTCTGACTTTATATCTCTCGAATTCTGACTTTATATCTCACGATTCTGACTTTATATATCTCACGATTCTGACTTTTATATATTCTGACTTTATATCACTCGATTCTGACTTTATATCTCTCGATTCTGACTTTTATCTCTCAATTCTGACTTTATATCTCTCAATTCTGACTTTATATCTCAATTCTGACTTTGTATCTCTCAATTCTGACTTTGTATCACTCAATTCTGACTTTATATCACTCAATTCTGACTTTGTATCTCACAATTCTGACTTTATATCTCTGACTTTGTATCACTCAATTCTGACTTTGTATCTCAATTCTGACTTTATATCTCAATTCTGACTTTGTATCTCTCGATTCTGACTTTGTATCTCTCGATTCTGACTTTACTATCTCTCGATTCTGACTTTATATTCTGACTTTATATCTCTCAATTCTGACTTTATATCAATTCTGACTTTATATCTCTCGATTCTGACTTTATATCTCTCGATTCTGACTTTATATCTCTCGATTCTGACTTCATATCTCTCGATTCTGACTTCATATCTCTCTCGATTCTGACTTCATATCTCTCGATTCTGACTTTCATATCTCTCGATTCTGACTTTTATATCAATTCTGACTTTATATCTCTCAATTCTGACTTTGTATCTCACAATTCTGACTTTATATCAATTCTGACTTTGTATCACTCAATTCTGACTTTATATCTCTCGATTCTGACTTTATATCTCTCGATTCTGACTTTATATCTCACGATTCTGACTTTATATTCTGACTTTATATCTCACGATTCTGACTTTATATTCTGACTTTATATCTCGATTCTGACTTTGTATCTCTCGATTCTGACTTTGTATCTCTCGATTCTGACTTTGTATCTCTCGATTCTGACTTTGTATCTCTCGATTCTGACTTTGTATCTCTCGATTCTGACTTTGTATCTCTCGATTCTGACTTTGTATCTCTCGATTCTGACTTTGTATCTCACGATTCTGACTTTGTATCTCACGATTCTGACTTTATATCTCACGATTCTGACTTTATATTCTGACTTTATATCTCACGATTCTGACTTTGTATCTCACAATTCTGACTTTGTATCTCACAATTCTGACTTTGTATCTCACAATTCTGACTTTGTATCTCTCAATTCTGACTTTGTATCTCTCAATTCTGACTTTGTATCTCTCAATTCTGACTTTGTATCAAAAATGTATTGTAAGTAAACTCAATTGTGAGATAAAAGTCGCAATATATCTTTAAAATGTTTTATTCTGTATGGAAACAAGCTTCCATAGCAATACTGTATAACAAAACCAAGGGAAATGTCATATATTTCTAATTTATTTAATCATTTCTCTACAGTTTTTTTGTTTTTGTTTTTTCAAAATTACAAAAGGCAAACAGTCCATGAGAAACTCTCATCAGGGCAGGTGAGTTAAGAGGAAATGGACACAATGATTTGCAATAAGTATCTTTAAAACTTCAGAAAACATATGTTAGCTAAACCTTAGGTGACTGCTCTTTAAAACACATGCTCATTTTTAGTAGTGCACATGCTCTGGTACATTATTGTGGATAACATGTTTGAATCTAACATTTCTTATTCTCTGTCTTCATGACAAGTTCTTATCCTCTCAATATTGAATCCATTAAATGTGTAAAAGAATCATGTTTACCAAGTACTAAATTTGAGTAAATCTGTGCTCATTTTGTCTTTAGCATATTGAATGGAATGACTAATGTACCCTGAACTAGTTTTAACTCTTAACATTTAATTCATATGCTTTTGGGGAAACACAAAGGTATAGTTTAAGAAAATCACAAGGCAGAAGGCTTAGTTTATGACTAAATTACTTGGCTGAGATTACACTGATGTAAATGTTTTGAAAAATTCCTCTGTTTGAACTACGTGAACTATTTCTAAGTAAAACAAACAGCAGAACAAACATTCAGCTGATTATATTTAACGTCTTTCTACAGTGTTCACTTTCAGAAGGAAAGACGTGCAGACAGTCGAGAGAGAGAGAGAGAGAGAGAGAGAGAGAGAGAGAGAGAGAGAGAGAGAGAGGAGAGGGAGGAGGGAGAGGGAGAGGAGAGGGGAGGGGGAGAGGGGAGGGAGAGGAGAGGAGAGGGAGAGAGAGAGAGAGAGAGAGAGAGAGAGAGCATGGAATAAAAAGAAATAGGCCAAGTCAAGTGGAAAGAGAAGTTAGTACCCTAATTAATGAACCCCAGCATGTTTTTCTCTCCCTCTGATCATTGGAGGGGAACATGGCGAGAGCGTACAGCAGGCCCAGCTCATTACCGCTGCCTACTACTGGAGCGGAACATTCCAGAGAACAGCATTGGTTTGTGTCGGAGGCAGGGCGCCTGACCTCACTCATTCCAGTGCCGGTGGGAGCCAGAGCCATGGCAGCCCACCAAACCAAGAGTCTCCAGACTGCCACTCCATAGGGAGGCTATTAGGGCCAGGCTGATGAACTTTGCCTACAAAACTGTTTACTGTTCCCTCCTTTCCAATTTCCATCTTGATTTTTCCTATCTCTTCTCTTCCAAATCTCTAATTCTCCTCTAAACTCACAGCCTTCCTCCTTTCCCGACGAGATACCGGACGAGCCCCCATCGAAACGGAATCTGGTGTAGATAAGAGCATCATATTATACCCTAAATTTTCATACCCCCAAAAAACTGATTACAGTCAACTAAGGCAGCCATTTTGGCCCCGTTTACACCTAGTATTAAGATGTGTTTTAATGGATTGGCTCACAAGTGGATGACGCTTAATACAGGTATAAATGGGGTCTAAAACATTTTGAGATTGTCCACTTTCAACGGCTTCTAGAAGTAGTCTTTCCTGTAGCTCAAACAATAAGAGCGTGGCGCTAGCAACGCCAAGGTCATGGGTTCGATTCCCAGGGAAAGCAAGAACTGACAAAATGTAACAAAAAACGTGTACCTTGAATGCAATGTAAGTCGCTTTGGATAAAAGCGTCTGCCAAATGCATAAATGTTAATGTAGTCGAAAATGCATTCGGATTGCTTTCATAGTGTAAACACTCATGTGGTTGAATGCGTTCGAACAGCCATAAAAAAATAAAAATAAATAAAAAACACCTACTGACCTAATGAGTAAATATTATAGGAATCACGCTAGCCAGACAGGATTTAAACTTTATTGGCTGAAGACTCAAGTTTGGTTTAGAGATGAAAAACATACCAGAAGGCTGCATTTACGCTGCAAGTCTTAAAGGTGCACTGTGTAAATTTTAGCGGCATCTAGTGGTGAGGTTGTGAATTGCACCCGCCCACCGCCCACCGCTCACCCCTCCCTTTTGAATCACGTAGAAAAGCTACAATGGCCGACACAGGACAAAGATATCATCGTCGGAGAGAGCAGAGAATGACAAGCAGACTAGAAGAGCGGTTTGTCCGTTCAGGGCCACTGTAGAAACATGGCGGCACAAAATGGCGACTTCACTGTAAGAGCACCCGCGGTGTGTGTAGATAGAAATGACTCATTCTAAGGTAATAAAAACATAACGGTTCATTATGTAAGGTCTTTATACACCACTGAAAACATAGCTATGTATATTATATTGCATTTCTGTCAACAGATCCCCATAAATACAACACACTGCACCTTTAATGCACAGATCCGATTTTTTGGCCCACCTGTTTACATTCACTTCAGACATGACTGGTATCCGATATCTGTGTTTACATTAATTCCCAACCAAAATGATTGTCGGTGAAGGCTTTACTATGCACATGGTATACCCTCTGGTTTTAAATGGCTGTATTATTTGCCAGTATGGACAAGAATACAGCCGTCATGGATGTTTAACAGAACGGACAGGAAAATAACGGCACTTTTCTTTTGTTATTTTATCTAGCCTAGTTAGATCTAGACTTCTGAAGTGAAATAAAGTAGCGATGTGAGATAACGAGGGAGGAAGCACACAAGTGAGTAGCCTTGATAGTGAAGTTTGTTGGTTTAATTACAGCAAAGTTATCACCTCATAGCTGAGAAATATAATGTAAACATTCCAGATTCCTGATTTCTAACGCACACCCACAACGTTCGGCTGGTCTTGCGGCTGTCAGAGCAGAAAGCGAAAGCTGGACGCCTCGCGTATGTTTTCCGTCATCTCCAGTCACGTTCATATGTAAATTGCACAAGCTTATTTTATCCATTAGATCGAAAGATCTGAAGAAAAAAAACATGCATTTTCCCCCATAGACCCTCCCCTCAAAGAAATCAGGACAGAAGTGGCTGAAAGTGGACTAGAGATGGATTAAAACACCAGGTGTAAATGAGTATTTGTCTGCCTCATCTACGTGATCCAATCGACCAAAAACGCATCTTAATACCAGCTGTAAACAGGGCCTTTGTTTTGTCACAGATGTGTTGATGTAAACAAAATAAGGCATTGTACGCATCTCTCCATCTTGAGGCCTAAACTCCTCCTAAAGTTTCATGCTAAAGCTTTCAGACAGTTGTGTAATAGTAACTTTCCTTTTAAAAGTGCTGGGCGATAGTTTACTGTGCCAGCCCAGCCCTGCCAGCCCAGTAAATTAGAGGGCAAAGAATTCTCTTCTCTCCAAACTCTCAACAGCATACTTCCACCGGAAGAACACCCCACAGCACAGCACGTCTTTTCTCCTTCATCCAATTGCTTTCCTTTCATTTTCAAACAACAGAGCATTTCACTATAAAGCAGTCACTACAAGATCTCCACAGCAAACCAAAACGAGTGTTTGGGACCGTATGCGAAACATGAAGGCTGGCTCAGTAAACTCTGACTCAAATGCATCCATTGTTATTCAGTATTCCACAGTAAGCAAGCTCTTACTGCACTGTAAACAAGAATAAGTTGGCAAAACTCAAATGAGGCAATCAGTTGCCTCAAATTTTTTAAGTTAAGAAATTTAAAGTTGAAGTAAGCAGAACTTCCAGATTTTTATTTTGTAATCATACATTTTAATTGCTCTGAACTTGAAATAGCTGAGTAAGCTAATTCATACATTTAACTTAAAAACAATGTAATCTCAGTTTTATTAGTGGAAACTTGGCTAGCCTTAACTAGCTAATTCAGTAAATGCCACCATGCTAACTGGTAGCACAATGCTTTGGTAGCATTAGCATAGCATAGCACTTGCTGAATGAGTACAGGAATATAAAAAAAAAACATTCAACATATATCTGTTCTCAAACTAAGCTCATGCTCCTCTCATCGCTACCAAAAAAAACATAACAGAAACTCTTCTAAGCTAGCATAAAACGTTAAACACTACTAAATCTCCAATGTTAAAAGGTGCACTATGGAACTTTTCCGTCCACTAGAGGTCGCCTATTCAAATCAAAGGCGTATTTTGAGTGCAGAATCTTTGGACATGTGATCTTCACCTCACAGCCGGTGGAAAAGAATCGGGATAGAAATCATGTTCATGGATGTGATCATTAACGTTACTGTAGTGTGAAGCAGAGCAGACCGAGCGTTGTGGAGCTGAGCAAGGCCGCCGGAGCGATTGTTAATGAGATGAACGCAACGCACACCTCGCGAGAAGCAGGACTTTTATTATGCCACAGTCGCGGCGCCATTTCCGCTTTTCCAATCATGAGTATGAGGGAACGCAGCTCTGTTTATCATATTAGACACATCTGAGTGTGTTGAGAATGATGTTATGGCGTTACTCTGTGCGTTAAGCTCGCGGCTGCTATGACACGCGTTCACACTGCAGTGAGTAAAGCATCTCTGCGAGGCTAACGCAGATATGACACAATGACAGGCGACGTGAGTCTGCGCGAATTTACTCACGATTTACAAAGAGTTGGAAACATTTTGGATATTGTAGTATAAGCTGAACAAAATATATAACACTGGCCTAGTGGTTTTGGAGATTTTACTGAAATTTTTTTACATATTGCACCTTTAACCTTGCACACAAAAAACATAATATAACACTTAACTTTGGCATTTACTGTCCCTTTTGAGTGTCATGGCAAAGTATGCTGGGAAAAATAAATCCCAGCCCAGTTTTCAGTTAAATTTAAGTTAGTCTAAATTAAAAGAAACAAGTTCATAAAACTCAAAACAATTTAATAACTTAAAATTTGTCCGTTTTGAGAACTCAAATGAAAAATAAATATGTAAATACTCATAAGCGTTAATTTGATTGAACTAATTTGTTCAATTTGAGTTATCTCGACTCAAACCAATTAATTATTTTTGTGCGTTAGGGTTTACAGTGTGACTTTGATTAATGCAACTCAAGCGGTCAATGCCATATTCCCTCTATGAAAATACTAATGATGCTTTACAATACGTTCTAACTTCATTGCAGAGCAGATGAACCGGTGACCTGTCTGGAGCGGCTAACAGTAAAATCACTGGTCAGATCCTGAGGGACGAGCAGCCATAATGATTTCCCCTCTAATTTAAGTAATTGAGGCAATAATGGACTTAAACAACTACATTTTCACAAGGTCGGTTACAGTTCTTCCAGTACTTCAATGGCTGAATAGAAATACTTAAGAAAATATCAAGAAATCTCTTCATTCAAGATTCAAATGAAATTCCAGAAATATATCTAAAGCGGAATCTTAAAAATATAAAAAAACTATGATATGGGTCTTGCGCCAAACAGCCTGAAAATGTTCATATCTAATTGACTGTATTTTGCTCACATTTCTGCATCGACTTGCAACAAGTCTGGAGTCAAGTCTGCGCATGCGATCGCCAGCCAGCATGTCGCCGTTCATAAACCGCTCTGCTTTTCCATCATGTTCTTCACGCCGGTGAAAAGGTGGAAACGGTCTGTGAATGTCTTGCTTAAAACTGCAATGGTCACTTAACAGGAGAGTCTTTCAAAAGCTAGAAAGAAAGGATATTGTAAAGCTTAGATCAGTGATTAGAAAGTTCTAGACCGCATGAACAGTCCAAGGATGAAGAGGGGATGTCTTTTGCACTACTCTGAAATTATCAGTGAGTGATGAGGAAGAAAAAGGGAGTGACACTGTGAGGTAGATTAGTGCACAATTATTTTGCTTGTGACAGAATAAAAGCCCTTCAGCACAACAAGATTTTTTCTGTCATTTCTGTGAAACATCTTCAGCTGCCCAAATAAAGACACAAATGTGTCTTTCAGCTAGAAAACCTTTTACTGTCATTAAAATGCTGAAACGATTCCAGGATTTAAATGCATCTCATGTCTTTTACAATGACTTTTCATGAATTATCCTTCTGCACAATGCCATCCAAACTCATACTCCAGCACAGTTATTTTACTATGGGAAGATAAACAACTGCAAGAGCAAACCTGCCTTTCACATCAAGATAACAGGCATTTATATTGGGAAAGGGAATCAAGGATGAATAATGCATGAAAACACTGATTTACAAAATAATAATGAATCAATAAAATTAAAACGTAACTGGCATGCATGCTCCCAATTGACAAAAAATAATTAATAATAAAGTAACCTAATAACACCTCAAAGTTGCAGCCCAAGTAGCACACGTTGAACACATTTTCCACAGAAGCCACTAAGGAAACAGAAAAGGCTTCAGTTCCAATATCTTAAACTAAACATGCCAATCGATTTTATAAACATTGTAGCCAACTATGTGTGAGAGCGCGCGTGGCATATTAATAACATCAGATTTGGGACCATTTGATGATGAAAGCTAATATCTCACAGCGTGCTCATACGAAACAGCACGGAAATATTAATAATAATAATAATAATAATAATAATAATAATAATAAAGCTAGTCAGGCTCAATAGAGACATATTTAATATTTAAACAAACTGCCCAGTCAAATGACTTTCCAAAATATATTTTAATTCGATTTAATTTTTGGTTTCTGGCAGGGGAATAACATTAAAACGATTCAAGTAACGTTGCAAGAGTTGACAAGAAGAGAACAGAAAACGAAATGAACAGTTATGTTCCCGATCATCAAACTCTTCCCAACAGTGTTGTCGATACTGTCCATATACAAACGCTAGCATTATTCAAAGCCAATAAAACAGCAAATCATGTGTATTTTATTACAGGCACTATATTAGGAGTTACTTCACCTTTTTCTGTCTGGAGCAAATCGCTTTCTGAAAAGAGTCGATCCCAGATCAGATTTTGAAGTTTATAAAACACGTTTTATAAAGTGACAAAACTTCACATCTCTTCTTCTGTTTAGCCCGTTTTTCGGTTCTCGTTAAGTTAAGCCGCACCGGCGTCGCTCTAGTTGTTCGTCAGACTCGCCTTCGAATCGCTTGAAATCAGGTGAAAATATTCATGAGCGCGTGTTTCGTTAAGTAACACCACGTTTTAAGACTCACTCGTATCGCCAACAAAACCGACCGAGTTCGTCCGTTTTTCTTCTTTACTTTGTTTGCGGGACTGGGTCGGGGACTTTTACCCAGTCGCTACTTCGGTCGAAAGTCAAAAGTAACCAAAAACGATCAAATGCGCTTTTGCTGGAGTCGCAGTCCTGTGTGTCAACTGGTCTAGCTTCGGGAAACTAACTTGACTTTTGAATGCTTTCACTGGTTTGAAGATAGTCCGTGTCGTCGTCCCACAGAGGAGATCAGCTGCGAGACTCCGCACTCATGGATGGAGGAGTGTGAGCAGAGAGACCTGACTCCCCTCCATCACAATCACACCTCAGGACTACCGAACAGCTCACCCAGTGCATCCTGGGATTGTGGTTTCTGTCACACTGAGCCCCTAAAAAAAGCTGCCTTGCTCAAAAGGAATACAATAACATTTCTACATTTCTACATTATTGCATTATATTACAAAAATAGAGAAGAGAAAGTTAGACTGGTTAAAGTCCCATGAAATCAAAATATTACTGTTATGTATAATCTAGCATGTCACAAAATTTGCACTTAGAAGGTTTCAAAACTAACATTAAAGCAATTCTTTTACATTTTATGCATTTAGTGAATGGCTTTTATCCCAAGCGACTTACATTGCATTCAAGGTGCACATTTTTACATTTTGTCAGCTCTTGCTTTCCCTGGGAATCAGACCCATGACCTTGGGCTCTTTTGACCGATCTTAGCGTACACAGAGCCTGTTGCATGAAGCTAGCTGAACAAACTCTGAGTTTCTGAGTAGGTTGATAAATCCAGCCTGGTTTTAGATCAAGTTCAACGGTCTCTCAAAGCTTGGTATAAAGCGTCCTCTGTCAGCTCAGAGTTTAATCCAGAGTTTGCGATTAACTCTGGCTGCGTGCACCTGAAAGTGTGACACGCGTCGCGGCAAACAGGCGGGCGCAATTCACTTCCCTTCTGAAGATTGAAAATTATCATGAAATTAAATGCATTTACAAAGCAGGAATACAATTTATGAAGGCAGCTGAAAGAATATCTGACTATATCAATGCATGATGTGAATCAAAGAAATACACCTAAAAAAAGGTTCACAAAGAGCTCAAATGAATACGTTGTTTAAAAGTTTTATTAATATTTGGCTACTTGTCAATTAATATAATAATTACATGAATATATTATATGAATTAAAAGTAATTATAATTCATATAATATCAAATATAAATAAATAATTAGCACAAAAGAGGAGCAATTTTGTCTCTAAATTTTTTTACTGCTTTAATTTGGAAGGTGAGATACAGTGGGTGTGGCTTTATTGCATCTTTACTTGCAGCAGATTGGTCCAGTTTGGGTTTGCGATCTCTAACCCAGAATAAAACCTCTCCTCCAGAGAGGTGAGTTACCATGGTGATGAACACTGCTAAAA
>CM031950.1:37769539-37804998 GCA_018749465.1 Paracanthobrama guichenoti | reverse complement strand
TTGTCCGTGTAGGGCTACTGTAGAAACATGGTGGCACAAAATGGTGTCTTCACTGTACCCGAGGTGTGTGTAGATAGAAATGGCTCATTCTAAGGTCATAAAAACATAACGGTTCATTATGTAAGGTCTTTATACACCACTGAAAACATAGTTATGATTATTATATTGCATTTCTGTCAATAGATCCTCATAAATACTACACACTGCACCTTTAACTAGCATTAACAAAGATTAACAAATACAATAGCAAATGTATTGCTTATGGTTAGTTAATGTTAGTTAATACATTAATGTTAACAAATGAGACCTTATTGTAAAGTGTTACCATAAACCTGTGTATGACATTACAATATTTGTGTGATATGCATAAAACTGCCAGAAATGCAAAAATATACTGTGATACAGATTTTTGCACTAGCACTAGAATTCTTTAGAAAGGAATTACCATTGCTTTATTATTTACAATGAAATATAGTACATGCATATTATAACTATTAGCCAATGTAGTGACAGAGGCTGGAAAAGTGACCAAAACAAAGGCAGCAGCAGGCAGTCGTGAACAGACGGCTTTTCGGCACATCTGGGAGAAAATGCATATAAAAACTGGAGTGAAAAAAGACAAAAACAAATGACAGATTCCTCACACTGCACAGGTCTGATAGGAGCAGCTCTCCCGGCTCCCCTCGCCCATGACTTAACACCTAATCCTATCTGTAAGTTATTATTTATCTTCTACAAAAGTTTGTCAAACCTAGGCTTTGAATTTTTTTTTTTTTTTCCCGGCCTGATTTTCCCCTGGTGGCCGGCTCTGCACCGGCGCAGACACATAATTTATGAGCTACCCGCTTTCTCCTGACACATTATTAAAAGCAGAATTAGTTTTTTGCCTGGGATCTGTCCGCTGGGAATAGGGAGGGCTGTGCTGAGAGCAGAGGAGTCCAGCGCGGGGGGATCGGCTGTGAGTAAAGGGGCCGTGATGGGCGTCAGGCCACTAATGAACAGAGCGCCCGGTGGCAGCCATCATGCGCTGGTCAAAGGATGCATCCTGTGCTCTGGGAAAAGGTTAACCTCCTGCCCGTTAAGAGCTTTATTAGATTGTTTAGAAGCATGATGTTGTTGTCATGGACCCCTTGTGGAACATGCGCACGTGTTCAGGTGAGAGAAGGCAGAAGAACAAGCGAATATGTGTGTGTGTGTGTGTGTGTGTGTGTGTGTGAGAGAGAGAGAACTGCACCACAGCTGAGCGCTTCAGTTTAATCTTATGCATCATTAAGCTCTCAGCAGCGCACAGGCTCCACCCACAAATACCATCTACACCCAATGAACATAATGATGACATACGTAACATCTAATTTCAGCAGAATTTAAATTGGAAGAATGACGAATTCACAAACGTAAATCATTGGGGACAAGTCCAATAAATAATCATAATGAATTGCTTTGTGTTCACAGCAGTCGTCTTTTAGCTTATTTTAGACTACATTGATTTGATCAGAGACACAGCTAAAATGGTAATACTGTGAAATATTATCACAAATTAAGAAATAAAATTAAAATGGTGTAGTGTCACCATTAAGTAATGTCTGGAGTAATGGAGTCTTCAGTGCCACATGATCCTTCAGAAATCATAATAATATGATGATTTGCTGCTCAAGAAACATTTCTGATTATTATCAATGTTGAAAACAGTTGTGCTGCTTCATATTTATGTGGAAACTGAGATACACCCCCAAAAGAACAGCATTTATACGAAATTTAAATCCTTTGTAACATTATAGATGCCATTTTTGTCCATTTAAAGCATCCTTGCTGAATACAAGTATAATTTATTTTATGACTCCAAACCTTTGAGTTGTAATGTAGTTCTTTCTGTGTCTGTCTCGCTGTCTGTCTGTGTGTCTGTCTCTGTGTCTGTCTGTCTGTCTCTGTGTCTGTCTCTGTGTCTGTGTGTCTGTCTCTGTGTCTGTCTCTGTGTCTGTCTGTCTGTCTCTGTGTCTGTCTCTGTGTCTGTCTCTGTGTCTGTCTCTCTGTCTGTCTCTCTGTCTGTCTCTGTGTCTCTGTCTGTCTCTGTGTGTCTGTCTCTGTGTCTGTCTGTCTGTCTCTCTGTCTGTCTCTGTGTCTCTGTCTGTCTCTGTGTCTGTCTGTCTCTCTGTCTGTCTCTGTGTCTCTGTCTGTCTCTGTGTCTGTCTGTCTCTGTGTCTGTGTGTCTGTCTCTGTGTCTGTGTGTCTGTCTCTGTGTCTGTCTCTGTGTCTGTCTCCGTGTGTCTGTCTGTCTGTCTCTGTGTCTGTCTGTCTGTCTGTCTCTGTGTCTGTCTGTCTGTGTCTGTCTCTCTGTCTGTCTCTGTGTCTGTCTGTCTGTCTGTCTCTGTGTCTGTGTGTCTGTCTCTCTGTCTGTCTGTCTGTGTCTGTCTCTGTGTCTGTCTGTCTGTCTCTGTGTCTGTCTGTCTGTCTGTCTGTCTCTGTGTCTGTCTCTGTGTCTGTCTGTCTGTCTGTCTGTCTGTCTGTCTCTGTGTGTCTGTCTCTGTGTCTGTCTGTCTGTCTCTGTATCTGTGTGTCTGTCTCTGTGTCTGTCTGTCTGTCTGTCTGTCTCTGTGTCTGTCTGTCTGTCTCTGTGTCTGTGTCTGTGTCTGTCTGTCTCTGTGTCTGTCTGTCTCTGTGTCTGTCTGTCTGTCTGTCTGTCTGTGTCTGTCTCTGTGTCTGTCTGTCTGTCTGTCTGTCTGTGTGTGTCTGTCTCTGTGTCTGTCTGTCTCTGTGTGTGTCTGTGTGTGTGTGTGTGTGTGTGTGTGTGTGTGTGTGTGTGTGTGTGTGTGTGTGTGTGTGTGTGTTGATTGGAGTTCATAGCTCAGCAAGTTTGAATCCAGTGGTGCATGTGAGCCAGTGCCAACCAACGAGCCAAGAGCAGTGTTCAGGCCTCATTTACAATTATATCTCTCCTAATTTGTCTTTAAAACAACCGCTGAGATTAGGTTATACACGGGGGGTCAGGGTTTGAGCCAGTTAGTCCCTGCTGGAGTTTTTCTCCATTGAGGACCATTCAAAAGTATTAATAAATGACGAGACTTTCATTATATTATAGTAGATGTCTTACCAGTGATAGATCACTTTTGGAGGGCTCTGAATGAAACGTGTGAACAGCCAGTCATTGTTGTCGTGATGTCAGTGATGAACAGTTACATCATTTACAGCTCAGGCTCAAAACATCTGCTCAGAACTGAACCGTCATAAGCAAAGACGGCAGGTTTTCTGAGGGAGTCCTGCTCTATCAGAGCATCTGCAATTGAAATGCTAACAGATCCTCTTTCTGTGTATCATAGAGTCCTCCTTAATTATACTTTGTTGTATCTCATGGCTTTAGTAGTGCATAATTAACGCAGTGCTGAACCTGCAAGAAAGTATAAAGCCATTTATGAGTGTGTGTTTTATTCCATGCTAATTCTCCACTCCACGCACCCACACACACACACACACACACACACATACACACCCACACACACACACACACAGATTGATTAATTAATAAGACGTTAATTGCCTCCAGCAGCAACTGGCTTAAATGTAAATTAACTGATCAGACGCACTGTTCCCATGACATCGCACACGCCACAATCTCTGCTCATGGACTTCACCACACATTTCACAGTGACCATTTGCACTGCAAACTTATAAGAGTGATTCTAAAGATTTTTCAAAGCGTAAAAATGTTTTTCACCATTTGGAAAAAGCAAATATTGGTAGCACACACACACACACACACACACACACACACACACACACACACACACACAGATTGATTAATTAATAAGTCAGAGCAAGCTCTAATGAACCTGTAGAGTTAATTGCCTCCAGCAGCAACTGGCTTAAATGTAAATTAACTGATCAGAGTTGCAAAAAAGAAAGAGTGAGTGGAGAATGAATGGCTACTCAAGAACGGGAAAATCAATAAGCGTCAAAGCCACTGTTCCCATGAGGCCATCCATTACGGTGGCCACAATCTCTGCTCATGGATCTTCACCACACATTTCACAGTGACCATTTGCACTGCAAACTTATAAGAGTGATTCTAAAGATTTTTCAAACGTAAAAAATTTTTTTCACCATTTGGAAAAAGCAAATATTGGTAGCACTTTATTTTACAGTCCTATTCCGCATGTACATATGTACTTATTGGGCCCTATCATACACCCAGTGCAGTGTGATGCCAGGTACGACACAAGTGTTTTTGCTAGTTTCAGCCAGTTATCATTTTCACGTTAAATAGCAAATGTGCCCATCTGTTCACCCATGGGCGTCTGGTCTGAAAACCAGGTGTGTTCAGGCGCATTGTTGGAGCGTTGCTATTTTGAGGAACTGAAAACGACTGCGCCATTGAGCAACACAAACCTGCTCTAAAGTCAGTAGCGCAGTATTTTTTGTTTTATTTAAAGGGCGTGCTAGTAATATACGCCTATAGGTGGGTGCACAACACACGTACACTCTGGTTATTACACACACAGGGCAGTGCAGCAGCACACACACACGTTTAAATATTAATATTCCTCTCTGGAGAGGCGTTCAGTCTTTCTACTCGCATGTAAATAGTGAATGTGCCATGGTGCAAGCGCAACTGGCTTTTAAAGGGAATGGGAGATGAGACTCTGATTGGTTCATTGCACATTACGCCCAAAACACACCCATGACTCATTAAGAGACGAGAGACAACCCTTTTGGATCATGTGCCTGGCACACCGACTGTTTTTTCAGTCGTTAAACTAGCTAAAGTGGATTCAGACACACCCTAAGTGCACCTGCGCCATGTGCTTCAGACCATTCGCTCAGATCGTTAAAATAGGGCCTGTTATGGTAATTGCAATAATTGGGTAATAATTGACCATTTGCAAAGACCCGCCCCCTTTAGTTACTGTTGCTATGTCCGACAAGCCACACTCTCACACCGCATATCATGTTCTCACGCAGTGAAAAATACATCACAGAGCAAAGAGGACACTGACAACGCACTGACAGACAGGACAGAGTAGGTTACTTTTAATATGAAACAAAGTCTCAATTCTATAATTTTGTCATAAAAAAAAAAAAAAAAGAAATCTAAACAATAAATACCGTTTTGTGGCTCTTTAATGTGTGCTGACAGGTCGCTGTAGTGCCTCAGTTAAAGATGCTCGTGAACCAATCATCTCTTCCTTCTAGTTCATTTATAGTATCAAATAAACATGAATGAACTTCAGGAGGAATGTTGTTTCAACCGCGGAAAGATAGCAGTACACACCGTTTTTCAAGTTCAAGTCCACCAACGTTAATCTACGAACTCTCTTGACTGCTTTGTCGGACAAAAATGGCGGATTCGGCGGATGGCGGATTATGATTGGTCAGATCCTCTGTCAGTCAAACTCCAGGCGAAGGGTGAATTAGCTGCTAGCCCTGAACCTACCCCTAAACCTAACCTTAACCCACTTTCTTAGGTAAGAACACTGTTAGTACATGTACTATAAAATAAACTGCAACCCAAATATATGTTTTTAGTATGACTCATTGTCATTATTTAATTACTTTTCATTTAGCAGACCTAAGAATGCATTACTATTTTGTGACTGTCATGTAGCCTATTTTATATATAATTGTTTCAGTATCTATTTTGAGCATTCATTCACTGATGTATATTTATTTAAGTCTTTTTTTATATCATAATAGTACAATGTTTCACTGTACAATCTCTCAGAGCTGTTTTATCTGAACTAAACTGATGGCAGCACACATTTGTCTACAAATCGCTTTTCAAGTCTGTCTGGTTGCAGCGCCGTGGCCCACCAAACCCAAAAACATTTTTCTTTCCCTAGCAGGAAAAATGAACTGTCAGCGTTTAATGACAGATATTTGCATTGTGATACAAATTGTGTCCTTGGCCATGAGCATACGATACAGACCCATTAATAACAAAACCACATGATGGCTTGGTTTTTTCCCCAGCACCGCTGTCGAAACATCTTCATGGATATATGCACCTATCAGCAGTGAGCGCAGAGCATTAGGACAGAAACTCAGGACAATATCAGGCCGCTCATCAATCATGTTTTGTTCTCTTTATCGTATATTGTTTGCATCCGATACCAGTTTGCATCTTTTCATTTATTTTCACTTGCAACGTTGAGCTCAGTGGTTTAGTGTGGGATTTTAAATGACCACATAGTGTTGGGTGGTATAACCAAAACCGTATTTTTAACGTAATGGCGTATGTGGTCATTTGTAACTTTTACAGTGTCATTCTTTTACAGTTATTTTAGCTATACAAAAAATTATCCGTTATGCTGCTTTATATTGCAAAATGGTATTTTATTTCATCATAATCATAAACACACTGTTTTTAGCGCAGATAAACAATAATGCTCATAGTTCATTGATTTGAGTAGGGTAAACTCAAATTAAACAAATTAGTTCAATCAAATGACCTTTTATGAGTATTAAGAACTTTCTTTCTCTTTTGAGTTCACAGAACTGACACATTTTAAGTAATCTGAATTGTTTCATTGTTTAATACTTATTCCTTTTAATTTAGACAAACTTAAATTTAACTGAAACTGGGCTGAGATCCCAGCATGCTTTGCCATGACACTCGAAAGGGAGAGTAAATGCTAACATTAAGTGTTATATAATTTTTTTTTTGGTGTAAGATTATTGTTAAATGGGAGATTTAGTAGTGTTTAACGTTTTGCTATGCTAATTTAGAAGAGTCTGTTATGTTGGCTTTTTTAGGGGTTTTCATCATGGTGATAAGTGGAGCGTGAGCTTGATTTGAGAACAGATATACACCGATGAGGCATAACATTATGATCGGTGAAGTGAATAACACTGATTATCTCTTCATCACAGCTCCTGTTAGTGGGTGGGATATATTAGGCAGCAAGTGAACATTTTGTCCTCAAAGTTGATGTGTTAGAAGCAGAAGGTTAGTAAGGATTTGAGCGAGTTTGACAAGGGCCAAATTGTGATGGCTAGACGACTGGGTCAGAGCATCTCTAAAACTGCAGCTCTTGTGGGGTGTTCCCGGTCTGCAGTGGTCAGGATCTATCAAAAGTGCTCCAAGGAAGGAACAGTGGTGAACCGGCCACAGGGTCATGGGCGGCCAAGGCTCATTGATGCACGTGGGGAGCGAAGGCTGGCCCGTGTGGTCCGATCAAACAGACGAGCTACTGGAGCTCAAATTGCTCAAGAAGTTAATGCTGGTTCTGATAGAAAGGTGTCAGAATACACGTATGGGCCTGCATAGCTGCATAGTCCATGGAGGCCCCACCTTGCAGCTTACAGGACTAAAAAGATCTGCTGCTAACATCTTGTTGCCAGATACCACAGCACACCTTCAGGGGTCTAGTGGAGTCCATGCCTCGACGGGTCAGGGCTCAATATTAGGAAGGTGGTCAAAATGTTATGCCTGATCGCTGTGTATATATATCAAATCTCAATGACTTTTTAAAAAAAAAATGTATTCAAATTGTAACTATATCATAGCCCAGCACTTTATATGAAGTTGTATATACAAGTTTGTCCAACTTTATCTGCATACTGTAGGGCGATTACTACATAGACCGTTTGATTGCTTGTATCATCGCAAATTGTAACTGTTATTACCCAGCTCTAATCTGCTGAATGCAACCATAAGACATAATGACACAAACAGAATTTAATGTTAAAAATTTTAAATATATAAACTAATACAGCTTCAAAACATAAAAGCTTAACATAAAAAGTAAATAATAAAGAGGAACAAAAACATATTACAAGCAATGAACAAAGTTTAAGTGTTTAAGAACATCTGAACTGTGAGTGATTTTCTCATCTTTACTGTTGCTTGATTATTAATGATGATCATAGACCATGGGAAAATGCATTCACACTAATACACAGATCTCTTTTGAAATATAAGATGTAAGCACACTGCATTCCAAACGACATAAATGAGGACTTCATAGAGTATTTGTAAGGAAAATACCGTCGGGGGAGAACACACACTGTAAGCGCAACATCAAGCAAAGTTTCTCACAGCGCATTTCCTGTGCAGTGAAGCCCGCGAATGTCATTGTGATTGTGACAAACTTCCCGAACATTATGAAATATTATTTTATTGTGTGTGTGTGTGAGTGAGAGAGAGAGAGGGGAAATGGTAGCAAACAGGATACACGCAGTGCAATCGCAGCCTTTGCGGTTACAAAATCGTGTTTTATCATATCGCGATATTCTCGCAAATGCAATTAATTGTTCAGCCCTACCCATGATCTCCACCAGAGGGCACTTCTTCCATCTGCTTTATCTCATCATGAACTGCATTTCCCCATAACCCTTAGCCTGGACTCATTATGCCTCATTACTTTCAGCTGTGCATCATTACCTTGTTAACTCCGCCTTTATAGCCCTGTGTTTTCAGTCATTCATTGCAAAGTCTTGTAAGTGTCACAATGCATTTCTCAGTGTTAGTTCTGGTTTCCGTCTCATGGTTTTGATCTCCTGCTTGCGATCTCCTGCTTGCCTCACTAGATTTCCTGGTTTGCATATGTCTTGGACTGTTATTATCTGGATTGTTTGTCTTGTGTTTTTGACCCTTGTCTGTTATATGAGCAATTCATGACACAAACATTTATAACATCTTGACTTTCTGTAAAGTTGCTTTGAAACAATGTGCATTGTAAAAAGTGCTATATAAATACATTTTAGCTTGACTTGAGTATGCCATGGTACAACCAAATCTCCACTGGTTGACATTTATTTCACTTCAAGGTGTATATTCCATATATACAGTACATGGACCTCAAATCTGTCATTTTCCCACCTTTTAAAAGTCTTGAGGAGATATCAGGAGGGGGTGTGAGACATTAGCTTTGGCTCCATCATTAAACTGTGTGTGTGTGGAGGATAGTATTTATATCTGTGTTGGAGTCTAGCTGGGCCGGTCTGATAGCCTTGATAATGACTGCCGATGGGACACTTCCACTGACTCTAATGGCGTCGTACTGAAGACGAGAACAGCAAGAATAAATAAATGTTAGCCATTTTCTCCTTCTCTCCCCATCCATCTCTCAAAGATCTTTTCAGATATCCAAGATCACATTTCCTTGTTTTTAAGTCCATATCATCGCAGTCTGTCGGCCTTCATTACTGCATGATTTACTTTATGAGTTTACTAATGCTTGGGTGGCGAAGAGGACGTGTACTCAAACCCGCAGTTTGTTAAATAACTAGAGGACTAAAATTATTCTTGCTTATGGAGATGATGAGTTTTAAGCATGCAAAGCATTATAGTTACTCTATAGGAACTCTGAAAATGTCAACAATTTATTTGCTTATAATAGACAGGAAAGGTGTGTTGAACTGGTTTGCGGCCACTAATGCGGCCATTCATAGAAAATATGCCACAATGGGCAGGGTTTGGTTTGATGTGGAGAGTTAACAACAACATCTTCATAAACAATGGATATGTAATAATAAAGAATGATGTAGGGATGCCATTTTTTCGTAAAGCAAAACCTGGAAACTATCTAGTTTCATTGTCCTGAAGTCAATGGGTTTTAAATGCAGGAAATAAGGTCTGTGGTGAACACAAGCTCAAGATATTTTTATGTTTTTTTCTCTGACATAAATTATACATCAGTAATACCCCCTTGTGACTTTTTTTTTTAAAGCTGATACTTGTCTTTAAAATCTAAATGAGACTACAAAGTTCGTCAGGGACATTGAACACCATCGCGCTGAATGGTAACCTCATCACTGTATCAATGTTCGCAGAACAAAGAGGAAGAAGACAGGGTCGGCGTGACTGGGACTGGGTTTTATTCAGAACTCTCGTGGTACAAACAAAATAAAGTCGCGTTCAGAGCGCTCTCAATAACTGAGTTCAATATAACTTGTTCACAATCTTTCTCCAGCTCTTCCAGTCTGCACGAGTGCCCAGTCAGTCTCTCTCTCCCCGTGCTTGCTTTCCTCTGGCTTTATACTGTCTCTCTGCACCAATCACTGCACTTGACCTATTTACTCACCGCCACTCCCCCGACTCTTTCCTTGCTAAACTATGACCCCTCTGCCACAATCGCTTTCACAGTCTTGTGTTTATAATCACACTCTTGCAAACTATTCTAACTCAAACTTTCAGAGAAATCTTTTTACAAACCCGATTCCAAAAAAGTTGGGACACTGTACAAATTGTGAATAAAAACAGAATGCAATGATGTGGAAGTTTCAAATTTCAATATTTTATTCAGAATACAACATAGATGACATATCAAATGTTTAAACTGAGAAAATGTATCATTTTAAGGGAAAAATAAGTTGATTTTAAATTTCATGGCATCAACACATCTCAAAAAAGTTGGGACAAGGCCATGTTTCCCACTGTGTGGCATCCCCTCTTCTTTTTCTAACAGTCTGCAAACGTCTGGGGACTGAGGAGACAAGCTGCTCAAGTTTAGGAATAGGAATGTTGTCCCATTCTTGTCTAATACAGGCTTCTAGTTGCTCAACTGTCTTAGGTCTTCTTTGTGGCATCTTCCTCTTTATGATGCTCAGATGTTTTCTATGGGTGAAAGATCTGGACTGCAGGCTGGCCATTTCAGTCCCCGGATCCTTCTTCTACGCAGCCATGATGTTGTAACTGATGCAGTATGTGGTCTGGCATTGTCATGTTGGAAAATGCAAGGTCTTCCCTGAAAGAGACGACGTCTGGATGGGAGCATATGTTGTTCTAGAACTTGGATACACCTTTCAGCATTGATGGTGCCTTTCCAGATGTGTAAGCTGCCCATGCCACACGCACTCATGAACCCCATCCCATCAGAGATGCAGGCTTCTGAACTGAGCGCTGAGAACAACTTGGGTTGTCCTTGTCCTCTTTAGTCTGGATGACATGGCGTCCCAGTTTTCCAAAAAGAACTTCAAATTTTGATTTGTCTGACCACAGAACAGTTTTCCACTTTGATACAGTCCATTTTAAATGAGCCTTGGCCCAAGGAAACGCCTGCGCTTCTGGATCATGTTCAGATATGGCTTCTTTTTTGACCTATAGAGTTTTAGCCAGCAACGGCGAATGGCACGGTGGATTGTGTTCACCGACAATGTTTTCTGGAAGTATTCCTGAGCCCATGTTGTGATTTCCATTACAGTAGCATTCCTGTATGTGATGCAGTGCCGTCTAAGGGCCGGAGATCACGGGCATCCAGTATGGTTTTCCGGCCTTGACCCTTACGCACAGAGATTGCTCCAGATTCTCTGAATCTTTGGATGATATTATGCACTGTAGATGATGAGAACTTCAAACTCTTTGCAGTTCTTCTCTGAGAAACTCCTTTCTGATATTGCTCCAGTATGTTTGGCCGCAGCATTGGGGGAATTGGTGATTCTCTGCCCATCTTGACTTCTGAGAGACACTGCCACTCTGAGAGGCTCTTTTTATACCCAATCATGTTGCCAATTGACCTAATGAGTTGCAAATTGGTCCTCCAGCTGTTCCTTTGTACATTTAACTTTTCCGGCCTCTTATTGCTCCCTGTCCCAACTGTTTTGGAATGTGTAGCTCTCATGAAATCCAAAATGAGCCAATGTTTGGCATGACGTTTCAAAATGTCTCACTTTCAACATTTGATATGTTATCTATATTCTATTGTGAATAAAATATAAGTTTATAAGATTTGTAAATTATTGCATTCCTTTTGTATTCACAATTTGTACAGTGTCCCAACTTTTTTGGAATCGGGTTTGTAAATAAAAACCGAAAGAGTTGTTGGAAGCCTAATGGTCATGTGACAGTGGTGTATTTTGTTTATAGCTTACATTTAACTTTTTACTTCTGGCGATTAACAGTAGTAATGCTTAAAAATTCATAAAGGTTGTGTTAATTTGTGAAGATTATCATGATGAACGAGACGTGTTAGAATTATCAACTTTTGTTGGTCACAGAGCTTCTGTAATTCTGTCATTTCTGTAATAATCCAAAAGCCCATGTTATTCCTATTGGGTTTTTGTTGAAGGATCCAGGGTGATGCTAACTTCTGGGTTTGCCTACAATAAGCTATTACTGCAGAGCTCTAGTTCCTCAGGGTTATTACTGATCAGAGCAAAGTTTGCTATTTATTTCTGAAAATATCCATTATAGCTCTCAAACCTGAGCAGTTGTTTTGGAGAAAACACGTTTGTGCTTGCATACGATTCAGGTGGTGCAGGTTGAGATGCAGCGTGACCAGTTTGATGACTGGAAGTTTGGCATTATTGACATGAAACCTGGTATGACTGCAAATGATGCGCTATGGATATTTAATCCTCTGGTGCTGCTTGTGTGCCGTTTTCTCCCCAATGGAATGAATGTACTATATTTTAGTTTGATGATGTTTTTTTTTTATGTTGTATTTATAGGGGGTTTTATGGTACTAAAATATTAAATTGTTGTAATTCTTGAATGCTTTGGAGAACAGACTTTTTAAACTAAGTTTGGTGTCTCTTTAAAGAGGACACATGGCAGATTACTGCTGAAGTGAAAAAAGTTCAAGTTAAATAAAAAAAAAAAAAGTTATGAAAAATTCCTATTTTTAAAATTTATTTTTTATATGAAAAATGTGTTTTACTCTAAAACTGTGAGAAAATCAAAGCCATAAATCTAAATAAGTTGCGTTCCAAATTTGAGGTTGATATCTCAGAAGGTTTTGTTTGGGCGCAGTACCAAACGTTTCCATTAGATAAAATTCTCTTCCCATTCTTTTCCAGTGCGGTCAGTAAAAGTGTGACTGTTTTTTCAGGACCATTTGACCTTTTCAAATCATGTCCATGATTTTTTATTTATTTATTTTTCACATAGCAAGTACCAAAACCTTTACTGAGTACTAGTTCTAAGTCAAAATGAGAGCTGTTTTTCTGTAAGACCTGTCCAAGGCTAACAAGTTACATTAAAAATTTCAATGTTTACTTGAGGCAGAAACATTTGACATTGTCCATCGAGGATGCATTCTGCCATTTTTCTAAAAGCTTATTTTGAGCTAATCATTTTATTGTGGTGTTTTATATGCTTACTGCTAAAGGCTGGGACACACCAACCTGACGTCAAAGAACTAGCAGCAACGAAAGCCGGCCACGTCTGGGCCAAAAACCTGCACCTGAACACACAGAGAGAACTACAGCCGACTGTCAGCTAGCATGCGTGTAAATGAGACAACTGTCTATTTCTGCAGATATATTCGTCATTAAATAAGGAAACCAACACTCCAGGCTGCAGATACACAAACTGTAAACAAATCGGCGCGCACTTACCTTTTTGATTATCAATCCTGCTGGTAACGTTTTTCATTCCACTCCACTCATGTTAATGTTGCAATATTCACCCAGGAACACTCAGTAAGATGACGTGAAATTAGTACTGTACCGTTTCGATTCTTTGCTCACTGTTTTGCTGTTATTCTCGTGCACTGACTCATTCACTAAGCTGAACAACCAATCAGAGTTCTCTCTCTCACTGACGGCCAGACGCCGATTCTACATGTTGAATCGGCCCAAAAAACCCAGACAGTGCCTGACTAGAGCCAACGGTGTGGATCACGCTGAAAAAACTAAGTCGGCCGACACTCAAAAACAGCCAGACGTTGTCCAACAGCCGATCGTCAGCTTGGTGTGTCCCGGGCTTTAAGGCCGATGATCCTTTTGTTTTTAATAAGCCAACAGGTGCTGTTGTAAAAGAACTTACTTTGTAATTCTAATAAGAACTGCAATCAGGAGATGATTTCTGCTAAATTATCAATTTTTTTAAATTTTATACAGTATATGCAATTTAATAAATCTTATTAATCAAATTATAATTTGGCAGAAATTTGGGGAACTTTGATTAACACATAAAAATAGCCGTGTCACAATTGAACTAAGAATGTCTTTATGATCGCAGAATCTCGTCACACGCTGAGCGATTCCAGTCAATCACACCAGACACTGAAATCTCACACCTGTATCACCATCACTTGCGCTAGTTGTGCGTAACTCGTCTCGTTTTGTCTGACTGATTCCACTCTAAGAGAAAACTCAGACGTGTCCCTCTGTTTGTCTGGCTCGGAGAGAAAAATCCATCTGTGCTGTTCCTCTCGCTGCTGCGAGTTTATTGACATATCAGACAGAGCAGCGGTGCAGAAATGGCCCTCATTTGTTTCTCCGGCTGATGTAATGGCAGCTCACTTTCAGCGGGCAAACATTGACAGACACTGATTATTGGTGAGCGAGCGCCTCGGAAACTTGTACTGGCACAAACGATGGTGTTATCTAGCTGGATCAGCCTTTAAGTTTGATCATGTTCCTGGAGATTTGGAACAAAGTTATAGTGAGCGGACTAAATTGCCTGGGCAAGAATTGAGTGCACATAAACTTTGAATGACTAATAACCACAAACGATGTCAGGAACTCTTTGACAACGCTCATGTCTCTCTCTAAGTGAACAGGTGTGACTCAGGACGCAGTGCCGTGCAGATGGCGGTGTAATTAGCATTGATTTAGCCTGACTCACTCAGGGCGAGGTCTTGATCGGCCACAGCAACTCACTAACCTCCAAATCTCTTGATGGGTGAGCTCAGGGAAAGATCGAAGCTCATTTTCCTTTCTCTCACTCTATATTTGTCTTCTAGTGTCTATGATTAGCCACTCTGTGCAACGTATAACAATCTGGGTGTGCTTTGGAATAGTTGTTGGCATAATCATGATCAAACTATTTCCTCATCATGGGATACATGTATTTTGTAAATGTAAACTGTTGCAGCATTATGCACTGGAATATTTTTTTGAATAAACATGCTACATTTTATATTTGCCCAAGCAAATAATTCCCTATGTCTTATTCATACACCCAACTATCAAAGATGTTATTAATCAAAGATGCATTGAAGTGATCGAAAAGTGACATAAAAGACATTTATAATGTTACAAAAGATATAAATTTCAAGTAAATGCTGTTCTTTTTAACTTTATATTTATCAAAGAATCCAGTACAAAAACAGCATTATGGCTTCCACATAAATATGAGCAGCACAACTGTTTTCAATACATTACAATAGGAAATATGCATTTTAAATGTAATAATATTTCACAATATTATTTTTTTTTACTGTATTTTTGATCAAATAAATGCAGCCTGGGTGAGTGTAAGAGACTTCCTTGATTTAAAAATCTCAACTTCTGAACATAAGTGTACATTTAATTATTTGGTAAGCAGCTAAGTTGGAATCAGCGTTTATTTAAGAAGTCAATCATGTTAACACTCGAGCAGGATGAGAAAGAAATATTAGACTCTTTAAATTCTGGTCATCTGTCATGACTCATTATATTTAGGGATGATTTGCATAATGCACAAAAAAATCTAATTATATTAACATAATGAATTTGATTACACTTGTTATTAGCTTTGAGTGACATTGATTCAGCAAACAGGTTGATTTAAGGTTAATAGTGTCTGTCAGCGACCCAGCAGGAGAGTGTCAGTGTATTGATTGTGTTTCAAGTTCCTCTTCTCTCACTATTTTATGTGTGATATGCCAAAAACAGCACCTTTAAGGGAAGCATATCCTTCTGTATCTTCCATTCCATCTGTCTATTGTTGACAACCGAACAGCTGCATTATGGAAATGTATATTAAAATTAATAGTATCTAGTTGTTCTCATATGGAATGGAGTTTCATGCTCATTCTATAATGTTAACTAGTATATACACCAATCAGGCATAACATTATTCCTAATATTGTGTTGGTCCCCCTTTTGCTGCCAAAACAGCCCTGACCCGTTGAGGCATGGACTCCACTCCACCCCTGAAGGTGTGCTGCCCCATACGCAACAAACTGAGATGCTCTGTGTATTCTGACAGCTTTCTATCAGAACCAGCATTAACTTCTTGAGCAGTTTGAGCTCCAGTAGCTCTTCTGTTTGATCGGACCACACGCGCCAGCCTTCGCTCCCCACGTGCATCAATGAGCCTTGGCCGCCCATGACCCTGTGGCCGGTTCTCCACTGTTCCTTCCTTGTTCCCTTGTCAAACTCGCTCAAATCCTTACGCTTGTCCATTTTTCCTGCTTCTAACACATCAACTTTGAGGACAAAATGTTCACTTGCTGCCTAATATATCCCACCCACTAACAGGAGCCGTGAGGAAGATATCATCAGTGCTATTCACTTCACTGGTCATAATTTTATGCCTGATCGCTGTACAGCTTTACACATTTCTGATTATTGAAGTTTAGGCCTACCACAGGCATTTGATTGATAAAAATGGATATGTCAGTGAGTAATATAATGCTAATGTCTCACCTCATCCTCATTATGAGCTTTGTTCTTTTTGTGCCTTCTATTGGCCCAGAGAATTTCTTTTCATCGACAGGGATAATGCTAGAAACTGGGCACTGCCGCATTAATTCATGATAATTGCCTGTGGAAGGGCAAATAAAGAAAAACTAATGGTCAGTGTGATCATCGGTTTCCCTCTGGAATGGCCTACATTTTCATACAGGAAGTCTCTGGTTCCAGGGCTGTTGACTGGGACCTCCAGTTAAGTATAAATTAGCCTGTCCTTGACTAGCAAAACACAGGGAGAAATCATTGAAGCAAATTAGACTATTAACATTGTAAAGAGCGTTTACGTTGAGGATCAATAGAGTCTAGTCTCTTTTAGAGGACCCTGCTGTGTCCTAAAGCCATCAGAGAGAGATTATGACTCAGTCTATTCATTACACGCAGATGGACCGATAATTATCGACACCATCTACTCTGATAATTAAACTAGAGGCTGTCTTAGAAGAGCCAGAGGAGTTCATTTGTGTATTTGTTAAGTTATTAGTTTACAGCTGCTTTTGATTTATATTATTTTATTTATTATTATTTATTTATTTTATGTAACTGTACTAAGGTGCCATAGTAGTATCAGGGTACAGTCATACAGTGATATTCATGCTATGATATTTGCATTGTACAATACCATTCAGAAGTTTAGGGTCAGTAAGATTTTCTATTCATTCAATTCTTTCTATTCATCTTTCTATTCATCAAAGAATCCCAAAAAAAGTAGCATGACGCAACACAACTGTTTTCAACGTTGATAATAATCATAAATGTTTCTTGAGCATCAAATCAGCATATCAGAATGATTTCTGAAGGATCATGTGACACTCAAGACTGTAGTAATGATGCTGAAAATTCAGCTTTGATCACAGGAATAAATTTACCATTTAAAATATATTCACATAGAAAACCGCTCTTTAAAATTGTAATAATAGTTCACAATATTACTGCTTTTATTGTATTTTTGATAAAATAAATGCATCCTCTGTGAGCAGGAGAAGCTTGTCACAAAGAAACTTTACTCTAGTGACTTTTATTTTGCATTAAAAGCATCAAACAGAATCTACTGGTTAATTTTTTTTTTCTTGTGTTGTGCAGTAGTTAAGGTTAGCGGTAGAGTTCAAAATTATCTTTTTTAAAAATATAAAAAAAACATACTTGTATATGTATAGTTAAACATATTGCGATTGAAGCCACTTCTATATTTTGTGTCAAATAAGATAATATCCTTGCAGAATTGTATACTGAGGTGAAAATATCTTCAGAGCAATGTTGTGGTGCAAAAGTCTTTTTTCCCGACTGAAACTGCACTAGTAAGTGTTCCTCGGTCAGTTTATCCAATCTGCTGATGTGCGTTGTTATTTAGACCATGTGTTGTCACCTAGTTGAGACGAATTACATCTCAACATCCATCGCCTCTTGTTTCTCGTGGCACAGAAGAAAAGCTGGCGGGGATGTGTGGGGGAATTAAATAAATTATGTTTTCATTATCTCCCGTTATTCTCCAGGCCACCCTGTCCACTGAGCTCGACTGCTAAATCACAATGAATGCCTGCCTCCGCCCGCGTCCGTCACGATAATGGCTCCAAATGGGAATGAAATGGCCTTTCCCTTTCATTTGTTGTTATGCTAAAGCGCTAACCCTAAAGTGACCGTGGTGGTGTTCGGGGGGACAGGGGTCTGTCTGAATGCTTACGGAGAGAGCGAGAGCCGTCTGCTCTCCATATGGCTGTATTGTGTTGATAATGCTGCACACTTCTGGCCTGCAGCTACAGAATAAACTGCTGCTTTGACACACGCACACACGCACACGCACACGCGCACACACACACACACACACACACACACACACACACACACACACACACACACACACACACACACACACACACACACACACACAGTTTGCCAGGTTAATAACATGCACTTTTCAGTTCACAGCAGAGTACAATACACTCTTAAAAATAAAGGTTCTTTATTGACATCTCTGGTTCCATTAAGAACCTTTAACATTCATGGAACCTTTTCAATTCCACATAAAGTTCTTTATAGTGAAAATGTTCTTCTATGGCATCAGTGCAAAGATCCTCTGTTGGAACCTTTATTGGATTTTGGTTGGGTTCTAGCAATAAAAGTCTCATAATTTTTTTTTCCAGAGACCTGGATTTTAAAGGAACACACCGACTTTTTGGGACTTTATCTTGTTCACCGTATCCCCCAGAGTTAGATAAGTACATATATACCATTCTCTGTCTGATGCACCCACCGCTAGCCTAGCTTAGCACAAAGACTGGAGGTAAACGGCTCCAGCTAGCCTACTGCTCAATAAGTGACAAAATAACGCCAGCATTTTCCTACTTACATGTTGTTATGTGTATAGTTACATTGCGTACTAAGACCGCCAGAAAATGAAAAGTTGCGATTTTCTAGACCAATATGGCTAGGAACTATTCTCTCATTCCTGCGTAATAATCAAGGAGCTTTGCTTTTGCATGGATGCAGCGGCGCAATGATATTACCATAGACTGTAAAAAAAAATATGGACGTGGTGTCTGTGACGTCACCCATAGGATTCTGAAGAGCAGTTTTGAAGTGTAAAGTAGAGACAAGCTGGCCGTTGCCATCTTGGCAGCGCGTCACGCCTGGATAACAGAAAATGGGCAAAGAGGCGGGACATGGGCGGAGCTGAGGTGACATGATGACTAACAGACAGCGGATAAATGGCTATCCACCTGTCACTCAAAGTGGCCACGTCCTTAATTATGCAGAATTTTAAGGCTTTATATAATGTACACAAATGAGTTATAAAAATCCCCCCTCACAGTCGTCATGAAGGGCAAAATTAGCCATATAGACCAAAAGCACAATTTGTCCCAGGCTGTAAACATGTTTTTTTTTGCTGTAAAGTTGAGCATTTTAACATGGAGCTCAATGAGATTCTGCTCCCTTCTGGAGCCTGAGGTGACTGGCCCTAGCGGCCAGTCGATGAATTGCAGTTTAAGTCACTTCCGTATGTGCTTCAACAGAAACTGGGGGAGGTTGCTGCTTGGATATTATGCAGAAACAAAGTTCAGGTACAGAAATAGTGATCAAATGTAAATACCACTGCATAGTTTTCTTTGTATAAATAAAATATAGATGAATCCTTATTAAAGTTACAAAAGTTATTCAGTCAAGATCAGCGAGTGATTGTCTTTTTCTTTTGTTGTGTGATTAATGTTAATGACAGACAGCATGTGGATTATTAGGCTGCTGTCACTTTAAGACCTCATGCAGATTCAAATACTGTCGCACATGCATTTTCTTTCTCAAATGTTTACAAAACCGACTGTTCATGAGGATATTTTGACATAGTTTTGTGTGTATTTGTGCATTGAAACATCAGTATGGCACACTATTTGAGAGGCACACACTTTAGATGTGTGCACAAAGAAACAAGAGTTTGGCGTGAGTGCCAAATTGACTTCTCGTGCTTGAAAATGGTTTGAAATCACATTAAAATGCGCACACACATGAATCGGTAATTGGAAAACTACATTTTAATTTTATCACGAGAATCTGATTCCTGATTTTGGAATCGATTTCAACATTCCACACGTTTTTTGGGTAAATTAAAGGTGCAGTGTGTAATATTTATGAGGATCGATTGACAGAAATGCAATATAATATACATAACTATGTTTTCAGTGGTGTATAAAGACCTTACATAATGAACCGTTATGTTTTTATTATCTTAGAATGAGCCATTTCTATCTACACACGGGTCCCTTACAGTGAAGTCGCCATTTTGTGCTGCCATGTTTCTACAGTAGCCATAAACGGACAAACTTTTCTACAGAGCGCTAGCTACTCTCTACTGTCTGAGACGATGACATTTTTGTCCTGTGTCAGCCACCGTAGCTTCTCTATGTGCTCCGAAAGGGAGGGGTGAACGGTGGGAGGTTGCATTTCACAAACCTCACCCCTAGATGCCGCTAAAATTTAAACACTGCACCTTTAAGTGCATCATCCATCCGGGTATTTAAAGCGCTTTTAAATTATTTTTGTAGCTTTCAGTGTGAACACACTACTTGCACTATTGATACTATATTAGAATAGTGCACAAGTACACAAATTGGCCCGCACGATTGATTTGATTATGTATTTGTAATGCTTCATGTGTTCATTGCCTCATGAAATAATTATTCATTCTTCTGTGTCTTATGATTTTTAAAATGTTTTTGTTTCAAATCAAAGTTTGTAATGTTAATTATTTCAAAGTTGACTGGCTTGTTTCGTGATATTAAACTATGAAAATTAGTGGTAATGTTTCTGCAAAGATACATTTTATAATGCTTATATTAGTTAATTTACCTGTAAGCGGTCAATATATCTATATACATTTAAGTTAAACAAATATAAATTGTTAGTAGCCTACATTTCATAAATAATTACAAAGTAACACATTGAATTAAATAAAACATTTTGTATTAGAAAGATTGAAGTAGTATTTTCTTGTCAAATCTGTTTTATTTACATTTATTTTTTCTTTTTTTGCCTTTATAAAAGTAATTGACTTGAGCTTTCTTTTGTTCTTTCGTTCTGTCTTGTTTTATTTTATTATATTACTTCACTGTCCTTGCTGACTTTTCCGGACTTCTCTGTTCTGCGTGCAGAATAAATAGTTTTGAGCCGGCTCACTGTACACTGAGGGCCCGCTGTGCTCAGGGGCCCCGCAGCGCTCAGGGGTCACCTGCTCAATGAATATGAAGGTGCTTCCTATTACAACTCTGTCAAAGACAAATAACAAAGGGGGGCTAAATGAAATGCTACATTGCACCATTTTGTGGAGGACAAGAGACATTTTCAGCTTGGCTGCTCGCGTACTCGCCTCATGGCCGGCCCTGGAAAACCACTTTGTTTGACCCTAAGGAGTGAGAATTGACAAAGTAAGCCGGGAGCATTTGTTTCATCTGCTAAGTCAAAGATTGAAAATGATTTCCCAATGTGCCGTCTGAGGATGCCGTGAAGGGGGTCATCAATTATTTCCTGCAACGTGTCGGAGTGCAGTAGCTGTTTTACAGAGCGCAGAGTTTTCTGCAGGGGAGATCAGTGACTCTGAAAGCTGTACCTTATTGAGGGAACAGGGAAAGAGGAGGCCAACAGAGTTCATGTATTCACGGGTGTATGCGTTTATCCATTGCATGTTTACTCCTTTGTTTCTCTTCCAAGACTGCTTCTTTTCCATCCACCTCTTTCAAATTTGGTCATCAATTTGCCATGATAAAGCATTCGATCTATTTGAAGATTTAGTGTAGGGTCAAAAAGACACTGATTTTAACTTAAAATAGTAATGAATAAAGTTCTACCTTTTAAACATTTAAAATAAAGTTATAATGCAAAATTTAGAAGAAATATTTCAGATTTGTGTTACTAAACACGTTTCCAGACATTCAGACCATACTGTATATTCATATACAATACAGAGGACAATTTTATTGAGACTTATGAGCAATGAGCTCTCTATGAGTTATGTTTAATTTGCAGTAAGTATTTATTGATTAGCAATGTGATCTTTGATGTTAGAAAATTCATTCAAAATTTGACAAATTGCTGAGAAATCTTCTGAAACTAAACCTAAAATGAAAATTTGGCGATGCTTTTTTTTTTTTTTTACATTGCTTTAACTGATCAAAATAAGTTAAGCAATTTTCAACTCTTTAAAATAAGTTTCAACTCTTTATAAGTCAGTTTAATGTCACTTAAGTTGTAATGACTTAAACATCCAAGTTGATTGTACTTAAAAATGTAAGGCAGCATTTTTTTGTATTTTCTTAGCGATAGCTGCTCGGTCGATTTTATTTACACTATGTAAAAATATCAGTATTGTCTTTGCTGTAAGTGTAAATAGTAGTTAGGTGTTATACTTAAATAGTGGCAGTTATTTGCACCTCAGTACTGAAAAAAAAAAAAAAAAAAACATGTCAAAAGTCAAGTTTTGCACACATATTTAATTAAATTTCACATATGGAATTAACTACTTAACTAAGTTAAGTAAAATTAACAAAGAAAACAAGTCACTTTAATGCTGCAGTCCGTAACTTTTTTTGGTTAAAAATTATCCAAAATCAATTTTTGAGCAAGTGCACAACCAGCCAGAGTTCAGATCTCATTACCTTAGCCCAATTCACAACGGTAAGCTTGTAATAATGTGTTATACGCAGGATATTCAAGCTTTGCGTCATTACGTCTGTATACATAAAGAAAGAGTCCGGCTCGAATGTGAGGATGCTGCAGGTGGCGGATCATTTATAGTCTTTTCTCTCAGCAGCTGGAGTAATTAAATTTATCATTTGATGGCGGATTGTAATCCAGAAAGGTCCAAACGACAATCATCAGTGACAACTGGAGATCCACCCGCAGTCAAAAGCAAAAGATTAGACTGTAGGGAAATTGAAATCTACAGGTAACGCTAACACACACTAAATACACATAACATTTACAATATGAGAACACAGTATAACAATAATAATAATTTGTACAGTTTGATGTTACATGAGTGATCGTTATATTTAATCACCATTAGTAATGTTATTTATTGTAATGTTTTTTTTTTTTTTCTCAGTTGGTCAGAACACATGTGGCACACATGTTACTTGTTCAGATTTTCCGTTGAAAATTCTTATTTAGGTTATACTCCATGACGTAGAATCTGTGATTCTGAAGGACAGTATACACACTGGTGTGGTGAATGAATGACAGCCACACACACTCCTCAAAACATTAGCTTCATCCGCGCTGAGGAGCCGTGCCGATGCACAACCCACGTAAAGATGATAACTTGCAGATAACTGCAATTGCAGATTTCAAACAGAGATGGCGACACAGAGGCAAAACTTACAGACTGCAGCTTTAACTTGACCAGGTTGAGTAATAGTTGAAGTTTCCTTTGATATACTTTTTACTCAAACAATATAACACTGAATTAGTGTTGTGAAAAGTACTGAAATGTTAAAAACGTGACGCTTGGAGCAGAATCCGATGAGCGCGTGAACACAATGGCCAATCAGAGGTGTTTATGATTCCGCTCAAAGCGTCACATTTTTTAAATTCAGTACTGACTTGGTATCAGTTTCACAACGCTATACTGAACTAAACCACACTTTTAAAGTGCATGTTTTAGAAACATCTGAGTAAATCAAACAAGAGATATTGTGTAGACACCATCTCTACATAATAGTGGTAACACGGCACCTGAACACAGAGACCTCAACACTTGCTACTCAATACACAGCGACGGTAACATTCGATGGACCGTTTTTGAGTATGAATGTCATTTTGAGTAGAAAATGAACTCCAAATGTCACAGAATGGCAAGTTACTAAACCTACCAACAAAAGCAATGATGAAACAGTGTAAATACAGCTGGAAAACAGCGAAAAATCAACCTTATTAATTATTCAAGCGCCAGTGCATGATGGGAACACCAGTATCAGAAAAGTTGAGTGGTTTAACTTAATTTTATAACGTTGATATTTACGCTTTAATTTCTTGTATAAAAGCTTGAATTGAGCACTAATATAGAATTCTTGCCGCCTTATTGGGACAATAAAGCCTTCCCCCTGATACCCTGAACACTTTATTATTAAACACACGTTAGACACTTTATTTCCACTTTTCAAATACTTTCTTAATTTTTTATTGAAAATGAATGCCTTTCCGATCTGATATGTGATGAGAAAAGGGAGTAGAGCGAGTTCGGCAAAAGCCGGATTCGAACACGGGTCGATTTGTGGCAAAACTTTTTGTCACGTGTCTTACCCCTACGCTATACACTATTGCTACTGTTGGCAATCTGATGTTTCCGTAATTTTGTCTGGCCCAATCAGATGTTAGTGGGCGGAGTTAGTGTAAATGGCCTGTTCCAACAAGGCGGGCTATTTGCATTAGCTCGTGTAAATAGACACTCTGGAAAAAAATTGAGAAGCAGAAGACTTCATTTGATTTCAACTCTTTGCTGTCTAAGTGAAGCAATTGAAATTTGAAAGGAATCTCATTTGTGATTCCCCGGGTCATGTCCATATTATCCTCCACTGTGGAACTGTGTAGAGCAGCACAGGTTTGTTCAGTTTTCGCTGAGAGGGCAGAGACTGAACCGCTAAGTGCCGGTTCTGTGTGTAAATGGCTTTTTAAATTGGAGCCCTTTTTTCTGTTTAAGAAGCGTGCACAGCTAATTTGTGGATCTCCAGGCTCTGCGTCCCGGCCTGGCAGTGATTTATGGCCTGGTCCAGACACAAATTGACTTGTATGCAAGAAATGTAAATGGAAGTCGGACATTTGATGGAGAAGCTCGTTCCCGTGCTTTAATGTTTTAAATTAACCACAGAAACTTGTGCCGCCCCAGCTAAACGCAGCCCTCCCTCTCTCCAGCCCCAAACATCAGATGAATCATAAGTTAATTTATTATACAAACAATCATATTGCTCCAGATTTGCAAGGATCAATGAGCTTGATGAAGAGGTTTCATTTTAGGAAATAAACCTGCAAAATTAGCCCTGGAATAGGGTAAATATGTAAACTGATTAATGCGAGGTGTAGAACACTGTTCCTAGCTGCTCTCTGTTCTGATATCAGTGTGTGTGTGTGTGTGTGTGTGTGTGTGTGTGTGTGTGTGTGTGTGTGTGTGTGTGTGTGTGTGTGTGTGTGTGTGTGTGTGTGTGTGTGTGTGTAAGTAATTTTGCATTGAAAATAAAAGTTTGTGTTTACGTAATATGTGTGTGTACTGTACTGTGTATAATTATGCATATTTGAATACACGCATACATGCATACATATAAGAAATATTTGCATGTATATATTTATATCATTTATATTATATATATATATATATATATATATTTTATATATAAATATAACCTTCTTAAATGTATGCATTCATGTGTAATAATTATACACAGTATAATATGTAACATACACCCATATTATGTAAACAAATGGATGTGATTAATTGCGATTAATCATTTGACAGCCCTATATATATATATATATATATATATATATATATATATAAAACGTACAAGTCAATGATATTACCGTTAATGAATGGATCTATTAATGTATAGCCTGTATGCAAATGTGTTACTCTTGCAATTTTTTTTTGGTAACACTTTAAATTAAGGTTGCATTAGTTACAGTCATGCTACTAATGTTATTAACTGATAATGTTCAATGCATTGTTACAGTATTAATCTTTGTTAATTCAAATACATCTGTTCACAAGATCCAACAATTTTTGTAATTTCGTAAGTCAGTTTAATGTAATCTAAGTTGAAATTATTTAAACATCAAAGTTGATTGTACTTAAAAATGTAATTCAGCAACTTTTTTCTTCTATTTACAGTGTAGTTCACGTCAGCTCAGGTCCATTAAATAATATTAACAGATACCACTTTTGATTTTTATAATGTAATAGTACATGTCGAAATGAACTAAGATTAATAAATGCTTTGGAATATTTTCATTATTAGTTCATGTTAACTAACTATTGCTAACAAATGGACACTTTTATTATAAAGTGTTACCTATTATTATTATTAATAATAAAGTATAACAGTTTTGTTTAAAATATTTTCATTATGTTAGTCCCTTATTTGTCACTGACCCGTTCACAGTTTATCTGACTACATAATTAATATAAAATCAGCTGCATAATCTCAGACGTTATACCTGATTTAGGAAGGGATGTTTGTGAGGGGATTTAAAGCATCCTGGTGTGTTTTCAGGGTGAGAAGGGCAGTCAGTGGGGTTTAAACCCTCTCAAAAGCCCCTTCATTCCCTCTGGACCGTCATTAAATGTTATTCCATCAATGCACAGACACTTTACAAGCTGCTCGTTTTGTAATGCTATCATGTTTGCCCTAGAGATACGCTTGAGCTTTTGTGCTGTTCTCGGCGGGTCTGTTGCCACAGATCTATATGGTCTTTTAAAATACTCGACAGGGGGTGTTTGATTACCCTGATGTATTCAGAGAGACTGAAAAGAGACGGCACAGAAGAAAAAGGGGCTCTTAAGTATGTATTTTCTTCTGTTACTTAAAATGCTTTCTCTTGTTAGCTTAATATAACAGAATACTGTTTCCCACAATGCAATGCACATGACTTGATCTTCCTTTTCCAGTGTGAGGAATTAATAATTTGCACAAACCTGAATAATACAATAAATGCATGTTGTATTGTAAGTTATTAAAAGAAATATAAAATAATGTTTTACACAAAACTGAATTAAAATGCAAATATGTGTTGCATAATATTATGTATATTTTATTTTATTTTTATGCAACAACAACAACAAAAAATCTATTAACCTTAAACAAGTAATAAAAATAAATAAATATATTAAAAATAATCTAATAAACTTTACATTTAGGGGACTGTAGATGGCACTTGGCACTTGAATTTTAATAATAAAATAATATAAAACTATATTATACAATATAAGAATATATTATATTATATAAAAATAAATCTGAATTCAAATGCAACACATTTTGATTGAACAATAACATAGCACTTCTAGTAGTTATTGTTGTATGTGGTAATATTTCATAAATAGGCTTTGCATATTAAACTATTAGACACATACACACAAGCAAGCAGGTTATTACCATTTTTATCCACTGCAACATGGAAAATGTGTCTTCCATACTGAAACCAGACCTTTTCTAATGCAGGGCCTCAGGCCATGAGAAGGCAGAACACACACACACACACACACACACAGAGACAGACAGACACACACACACAGACAGACAGTGAGATCATTTCAATATCAGATCTAGTGTTTAAGCAAACGGTCCAGATGACTCATTTTTAAGAAGCGCCGGCTGACAGATTCCACAGGAAATAAGCGGAACAGAAGCCCAGCTGGAGGCTTCCAGTCTACAGGGACATTTCCCTCAGTTCTACTCATTCAAATATAACAAGCACAAAAATCCCTGCAATTCTCCTGGGCAAATTCATATCCAACAAACATGCATTTGCTTTTATTGTATTATTCAGGTCTGTGATAAGTATTCATTCCTCACACTGGAAATGGAAAGTTAAGTCATGTGCACACATTATGTGAAACAGGAATCTGCTTTTTTTTTCTTTTCTTTTTTTTCTCTACTTTTTACTGCACAAAAAGCATCTTAGTCACAGTTTTACACTTGTCAAGGAATCATAGTTAACTTTGCATACTGAGCTGGAATGTGAAAAGGTTTAACAGACAAATTCTTATAAAAATCACTTCCTTCCTTCCTTCCTTCAGCTTCCTTCCTTCCTTCCTTCCTTCCTTCCTTCCTTCTTCCTTCCTTCCTTCCTTCCTTCCTTCCTTCCTTCCCTTCCTTCCTTCCTTCCTTCCTTCCTTCCTTCCTTCCTTCCTTCCTTCCTTCCTTCCTTAGATAGTAATATGTTTTATTTAATGTTACTAAATGAAAAATTCATCATATGCTCTTTTATTGTTGCGTGACCTATTGTTGCAGTTTCTAAAAAAAAAAATATATATATATATAAAATGTTTTACTTACTTTAGTTTACATATCAGGTCTGTATCTCCTATTTACGAGGGCATTTAGAATTTGATTACTAAAATAACATTTAATATTCTGTAATCATTTATTTAAAGCAATATGACACTGCTTTATTTTAAAGCCTTTAACTGTGACTATATACTGACTGATATATCAGCTGATTCGACAATCAGATTCTGTTGTTTACATCATAGTAATTGTAGCTAAAGCGCTGATCTGTAAAACCATTTCAAGTAAACACACCCCGTGAATGCACCAATACTAACTTTTCCATTTGAACCCCAATAACCACACGGCTCCTGCTGCGACTCGTTCGCACTTTAATGTCCTCTTATTTGAGTGAAACTTTTCTGTCTGTCAACAGAAATAAAGCTATAGGGATCTTCACCGCCTTTTGCACAGGCCCATTGAGATAACCATTAACCAACACGCACTCTCGCTGTTTCGGGATAGCAGTAATAATAATAATCCAGAAATAAGTCCTGGAGTTTGGGCTAGTTAATCGTGTGCTTCCTGGAGGGGGCCACATTAACAGTAAGTGAGTGTAAGTGACAGAGATTGGCCTAAGTACAATCACAGCGTGAGTCCGGTTTTTGGCTCTAATTCACATCTGAATGAAATCACCCCCGCTAAGATCTCATCAGCGTTATTACCCCCGCGTTTACCCTACGTTTATACTGTTGTCCGCTAGCTTCCTGTGGGGTTGTAGATGTTTTAACTCGCCATTATCTTGCATGCATTCCTTAATGTCGGTGATGTGATTTGGGGCAGGGGGTGCATGAGATGCTTTTAGTTTCGTAGAAGGAAAATCAAAAGATTAGCGATATGACTGTTTGTTAAAGTGTCGCTTGCCATCGTTTTTTGGAAATATGATTACTGCAATGCAGTTCGAATTGAGGGTGTATTAGAGGGAGACCCGGACCCCCATTGAGTCAAGAGACCCCATCATTGTGCTTCGAATCATTGCTCTGACATAACTTTTAGTTAATCCAGTTTTTCATCAGTGATTTAAAATTCAAGTAGTGAAAGGTTTACACAGTGAACAATGTAAAAAAATATCTTTTGAGTTCTTCCCAAAACTTGCGATAACTTTGTTGGTTCAAATACATTGGACAAATCAATTGGTTAAATCAGTTAAATTACTTAAAATAAACATTGTCTTTAAAAGTTTATGGCTGCGTCCAAAATTGCATGCTCTCGTGAGTAGGTACTTTTTTTAAATTCTTCAAGACTGTACAAATGTACGTTCTATATAGTATGAATGTGTGTAGTATGAATGTAATCTGGATGTACTATATTCGCCATGTTGTCATTATCATGTGACCAGCATCAGTTGTGTCGCTTCACTGCCATTCACAAATCCTCTCCCATGGCCTCATGAGATAGTAAAGTGTCTATCGTATGCACACACCAGAAGTAGTAGGTCATTCAGGTACTTCTTGCCTACTCTTTTATGGATACTGTGAGTTTGGACTTACTTTTGTCACATACTGTTTTACTATATATTAGGGAAGTATGCATTTTCGGATGCAGCCTAATTGATTTTTAGGCAAGTCATTTCACTCAGTGGACATCTTTGAAACGCCTCTCGGTAAGGGTGGGCGATCTTCCCAAAATTTCATATCACAATCTTATAACAAATATTCACGATCATGATCTTCCCAATTTTGAGATGTAGTCCTACTATCAAGAATCCAGACTGGACTTATTTCTTTGCACAATTTAAAACATAGTATTGCATTAAACAAACAGTTGTCAAAATAGTCATTAAACCCTGCGTTACATTTTAAAACACTGCATAGTCTTCACTGTATGAATTAAATATACATTGATTCTTATTAAAGTGCCCCTATTATGCTATTTTAAGATTTCCTGATTTTTTTTTTTTTTAAGATGCCTCCAACAACAGGTTTACAAGTATCAAAGGTTAAAAAACACTTTCATTTTCTCATATTATACATTGCACATCACCACAGTGTTCAATGATTCTCAAACGACTCTCTCTAAATCCCTCCTTTCCCCGAGTCTACTCTGCTCTGATTGGCCAGATGACCCAGTCTGTTGTGATTGGTCTACTGTGTACAGTGCATGTTGGAAACAATCTCCCTTTACCATAACTACTTCAGCTCAGTGCGGAGGCTTCCTAAAGCTCAGCGATTGTACACACTGTAAAGACAGTAACCATGAAGTAGATTTTACATACATCCCAGCGTGAGTCCAAATCGATGATTAAACATTGGAAGAACTAGTCATTCAACCCGAACCTCCATCGCAAGGATGACTTGGGCAGGGCGTTTCTCAGTGATACGCAAATGAGATTTTGAGGTACATTATGGGATGTTGCAGCTGTAATTCCTCACCATCAGCATTAGCAAGAGTACGTCCATCAACAAACCCGTGTGTGTATTTCTGATTTCTGAACTGTATTAACTGTATCAATAACGGTGCTGGTTGGCTGGTATGTAACATTAAAATGAGCAAATCTACAAATGTTACTCCATCCTTTATCTTTACTCAGAGTAGTAAGAATGACAGACAATCTGCATTAATAGACACAGTTTTAGGTAATAGTGGTGCACAGCTGAAAGGAAATTTTCAAAAATCCATAATAGGGGCAGTTTAAAACTGCTGTGAAGTGTTTATTACTGCTAAACTGTTTATTCACTTAAGACATACCTGTGTGCCTAAAACCCCAAGTAAACTTTGCTCGTCCATGTTCCGCTCCATCTGGCAGCACGCACACGCTTTTAAGTTGACTGCATTTTACAACAGTTACAATACTTGATTTGACTGATTTGGGTTAAGTTTAGGTTTTTAAGGAGGGCCAACAGCACACCACTTTAAAGGAAAGCAGCACAATGATAATTTTATCTTGATTATCATGCTTTCATAATCGTTGGAAGCCAAAATTGAAACCGAAACTAAGATTTGATTCATTGCACAGCCCTACTGCTGTTGAATTGTCGTTCACCATGCTTACGATGAATCTCATATTTGAAATCACTAATGAAATCTGACAGCAGCTGTCTCAAGAATGTTGTTTCTAAATGCTCATGACATAAAATGGCATTTTCTAGGCTGGACCATCCAATGCATTTGCTGTCTTGGCCTAATGGTTAGAGAGTCGGCCTTGTAACCCGAAGGATGCCGGTTCTAGTCTCAGGTCCGGCAGGAATCGTCGGTGGGGGGAGAAAATAACCAGCGCTCACACTCAATACCATGACGGACGTGAGACCCTTGAGCAAGGCACCGAACCCCCAACAATATGGCTGCCCACTGCTCTGTGTGTGTGTTCACTACTGTGTGTGTGTGTGCGCGCACTTGGATGGGTTAAATGCAGAGCACAAATTCCAAGTATGGGTCACCATACTTAGCCATGCGTCACTTCACTTTCACTTCAGTCATAAGTGCATGTGTCAGAACTTTGACTGTTTCTATAGCAAATGGAGCTTCTAAAGGAAACTGCACTGATGCAATGACTATGCCGATTGGCTCTTTTATTTAGAAGGCGGAGCTTATTCCACCATATTGCGAGTTGCACTTTCTCCTATTCATAAGTAACATGAGTGCACCATCTTTGTATATTTAAAGTCTTTAGTTTAACTGCAAAACATTGACGATAACAAAGCTGAGAATGTTGTTGAGCAGATTTAATTACATTTGAATTTTTATGATTGAAACATACACATGGATATGATTTCTGTGCATTTTGCAATTTCTGGTCATCTTCCATGGTGGCGATTGCAGTCGGTCGAGCCGATGTTGCTGAGTCAGGACGCTCTTCAACTTTTTATTGAGTGTTGTCTTTTGTCATATTGCTGTTGATGACATTTTCGAAAAGCAATAAGGTTGATGATGGCTTCTTGCTTTATTTTTAACACTTTAAGAATCCGTTTTTGTACAGTACATTAATTCCACTTCTAAAATGAGAATAATGTATGATTTTTGGTATTGCAGAGAAGATGAAGAGTGTATTTGACTCCAGGCCATCAGAGAAACTCGTCTGTTGCCACCACTCTTATTTAATTCATTCTTGGGTAAAGATGCCTCTCACGGATTGCTGCTCTCGCTCAGATAAATTGATCTGTCGGGTCACCTACGGCGCTGACTCCTCGATGGCGGGGCAAACAGGGAGGCCCAGAGCAAAGCTATCTTAGAGCAATATCAATAAAACTCTACAGTATACACCCACTGAGCTGTGTACACAGCCACAACACTGCGCACGAGCCCTCCGCACAAATCAAATTGTGCAAAAGCATTGGGCCGTGACCGACAAAATGGGGTGTAAATGTTAAATACAGTCAGATATTAGGCACAAGCGCATTAGGGGAGCATTTCGGCCAACAAACACAAGTCGACAGAATTTCGTTTAGCTCCTAAAGCCTTTCTGACACAATCAAGGTCTTGTGTAGTTAAAATACCCAAGAACAGCCACACGGCAACCATGCTGATGCAAAGTACTCTTCTCTAAAATTAACATTACTGGAATATAGTTGGATTTTTTTTAAAAAGCCTTATTTTCTGATATAGCATATCATGTAAATAATTCTGGTAATTCAGTATAGACTTAAAGTAAAAGACTTAAAAAACTAACTTAATGACAGTTATGGCCTTTAGAAGAACATCAAGGGACTTCTCATCTGATTTGCTGCAGCTCAGCAGTACTTGTCCCCTTAATGAATTTTTAATATCCTTAATGACAGCAAAAGAATGATGTAATTAAGAAGGCCAAGTTTGGAAAAATGCTGACCGACACTCTTTTTGGAGAACATCTTAATAGCACTTCCCATAAATTAACATATTATCTTAATGAACAGATTGCCTTGAAGGGAACTATGTTCTTGATCAGGTTGATTCAAGTCTTCAGATAATAAATTAATTGAGCAGAATAAAAACAGTTTTAATGTTTTTATAATAAATGTTTCCTCTTTAATTGTTTTTGCCATTAACAAATATAGGAATGCACATGTATGTATGAACCATTTGAGGTCTACAGAATATTGAATTCATAAGTGGATTTATAATAAATGATACTAGTTAAATATGCCATCACATTTATAGAGTGCAACAGTGCCTGCACCCTTTTCTGTGGCACTGCTTATGGAAATATTTTTCCCACAGGAAAATATTCATTAAAGAGTTATAAGCAACAAACCAAGCCAATCAGTTACTGAGGTGAACACTACAAACTTTGATTTGAAGCTAAAAAGTTTTTGAAAATCAGAAAAAAGACAAAGGTACAAGAATAATGAGGGAAATAACTACAATCCCATGAACAATTGCAAACAGCATAATCAAATGATATTTTATATGTGTGTATATATATATATATATATATATATATATATATATATATATATATATATATATATATATATATATATATATATATATATATATATATATATATATATATATATATATATATATATATATATATATATATATATACTCCACCTTTGAGGTGGAGCCTCCATGGATCGCACTTGTTTGTTCAGCACATCCCACAGATGCTCGATTGGATTGAGATCTGGGAATTTGGAGGCCAAGTCAACACCTCAAACTCGTTGTTGTGCTCAAACCATTCCTGAAACATGTTTTAACCAATTATTCAACATTCTATAGTAGTTTAATGTAGAACTAACACTAAAACTTTTTTCTCACACTCTAATTTTTATTTTGGGTGAACTGTACACAATACAGATTGTCACTATAGATCACATAATGTAATGCTAGCCAAAAGATGCTGTGTTAATTGCGTTAAATAATAATTAGTATTTGCGTACAAATAATCACTTGAGTAAAGTCATTACTCGCGTTATGTCATTGGCAGTGCTTCATGGGAGTGGGTGGAGCTAAATAGCTATTTTGACATGTGTTGCTTTTTTTCGACTGATGTAATTTTCTGTACAGCATCATGGGTAATGTAGTTTTTTTTTTAAATTGAATATGGATATTTAGCTGAATAATGAGCTTCAACAGAAGCAAATAACATGAATTAACAACCTTGTAGAGCTCCCAGTAGGTCTGTCTTTAAAGGTTTATAAGTTCAAAAATCAAAATCCCTTTTGTTTTTACTTCCGAAACCCGACTGTTGCCCTCTATTTAAAGCATTTATCTAATTTGACAACATAACAGTTCCATTCTGTTCAGTGTAATTGCTAAAAAACTAAAATATTCAAAAGCCTTTAGTTTGTCACAGCCATGAAACATGATTTACAGTTAACCACTTAAATGCATAAATCTCTGAAAAGTTATATGCATACAGTAGTATAGAGATGGTCTGAAAATTGGGACTACAAGCCACAGAACTCCAGTTTTGATTTATTCTAAGTCTTTAGCCTATATTTGTAGAAAGACCAGGTAAGATCCAGCATGATCGGTGTGCAGCATCTCCAGTAAGAGAGCAGATATCCTTTAGCTAACTGTTTTATCTTACTCAGCGAAGGAGGGGCCCTTGTGTTATTGATTAAAAACAGAAGGAAGAAGAATCCCACAGGCACTAAAAGGAACAGGCAATGATTAATGTCCCTCTCGGAAAAAAGAAATTATATGGAATAAATTAAACTACTGCGGCAGCAAATTGAAAAATAAGGACGCAAATGAGGTTTGAATACTTAATATCTTTTGAAGAGAAATAGTCAATGAAGCACAAAAACGATGAGGGATTGGCAAAGAAATGTGATATTAGCACTAACGACCCAGGCAAGGTTTGCTGCACTATCAGAATTCACCTGTCATGTGATTTTACATCAAAGCAGTGAAACAGTGAGGAGTGTAGCAGTGTGTTTATGAAGGAGGTCTGTAATAACCTGCAGATCATTTCACTGCCACTGTCACTCCTACAACTAAACAAACTGCTTATTTTGTCAGAGTTTTGCCAAACTTTTCAATGCTTGTCAATGGAGAATGACTGACTGTAGTTACAACATCTACCAGCAGGGACAGCCTTTGCGTGTATGCAAAACAGCAAAAAAACAGTATTTTTGTCTATGAATACCGATAATTTGGTCCCACTTTATATTAGGTGGCCTTAACTACTATGTGCTAACATTTAAATTAATGATTTGATACAATGCACTTACTGTGTACATACATGTTTTTACATTGTACTTACCTAATGTAATTACATCTGTAATTAATTTCTGTAGTTACATTTATAATTACACTGTTGACACTTCCCTTACCCTACCCTTAAACCTACCCACACCACCACACCTGTCCCTAACCCTACCCTTAAACTTACCCACACCACCACACCTGTCCCTAACCCTACCCTTAAACTTACCCATACCACCACACCTGTCCCTAACCCTACCCTTAAACCTACCCACAGCACCACACCTGTCCCTAACTTTACCCTTAAACTTACCGACACCGCCACAGCTGTCCCTAACTTTACCCTTAAACTTACCCACACCACCACACCTGTCCCTAACCCTACCCTTAAACTTACCCATACCACCACACCTGTCCCTAACCCTACCCTTAAACCTACCCACACCACCACACCTGTCCCTAACTTTACCCTTAAACCTACCCACAGCACCACACCTGTCCCTAACTTTACCCTTAAACTTACCCATACCACCA
>CM031950.1:37587039-37764539 GCA_018749465.1 Paracanthobrama guichenoti | reverse complement strand
GACCTAATATTGTGTTGGTCCCCCTTTTTCTGCCAAAACAACACTGACCCGTCGAGGCATGGACTCCACTAGACCCCTGAAGGTGTGCTGTGGTATCTGGCACCAATATGTTAGCGGCAGATCCTTTAAGTTCTGTAAATTGCGAGCTGGGGCCTCCATGGATCGGACTTATTCAGCACATCCCACAGATGCTCGATTGCATTGAGATCTGGGGAATTTGGAGGCCAAGTCAAGTTGTTGTGCTCCTCAAACCATTCCTGAACCATTTGTGCTTTGTGGCAGGAGCATTATCCTGCTGGAAATGGACACAGCCACCAGGGAATACCGTTTCCATGAAAGGGTGTACATGGTTTGCAACAATGCTTAGGTAGGTGGTACGTGTCAAAGTAACATCCACATGGATGGCAGGACCCAAGGTTTCCCAGCTGAACATTGCTCAAAGCATCACACTGCCTCCGCCGACTTGCTTTCTTCCCATAGTGCATCCTGGTGCCATGTGTTCCCCAGGTAAGCCATTGCTCCGTGGTCCAGTTCTGATGCTCACGTGCCACTGTTGGTGCTTTTGGTGGTGGACAGGGGTCAGCATGGGCACCCTGACTGGTCAGCGGCTATGCCGCCCCATACGCAACAAACTGAGATGCACTGTGTATTCTGACAGCTTTCTATCAGAACCAGCATTAACTTCTTGAGCAGTTTGAGCTCCAGTAGCTCGTCTGTTTGATCGGACCACACGGGCCAGCCTTCGCTCCCCACGTGCATCAATGAGCCTTGGCCGCCCATGACCCTGTGGCCGGTTCACCACTGTTCCTTCCTTGGAGCACTTTTGATAGATCCTGACCACTGCAGACCGGGAACACCCCACAAGAGCTGCAGTTTTGGAGATGCTCTGACCCAGTCGTCTAGCCATCACAATCTGGCCCTTGTCAAACTCGCTCAAATCCGTACGCTTGCCCATTTTTCCTGCTTCTAACACATCAACTTTGATGACAAAATGTTCACTTGCTGCCTAATATAGCCCACCCACTAACAGGAGCCGTGATGAAGAGATCATCAGTGTTATTCACTTCACCTGTCAGTGGTCATAATGTTATGCCTTATTGGTGTCTGTTATGAGTTTTGCTTTGTGGTGTAAACAACACATTATGCCATCAAGTTGTTTAAAGCAGTGTCTTCTAGGAAGTCTGCTGTAATTGTGTTAATGGTTAACAGGGAATCTAAACAACACAATCACTGTTAGCAAGGCATTATGTGTCAATATACAGCGTATTTAAAGACGCCGCACACTTGCAGGGCTTGTGTATCATAGAAATTTTAATGGATTCTGGCATCAGCCTCCTTGTGTTCTCTCAAATCTTATTAAACTGTGTTTATTATCATAAAAAGCTATGAACCAAAGAGGCAAAACAAACATGTAACATTTTTCTTGTAATCCTGGCTTGTTACGAGATGTTTTTAATACCTATGAAATCCTTCGAAATGACTATAAATTTTACTTGTTCAGACTTTTGATTGGTGTTTCATTAGCATGAACTTCCTGCTGAGTGACAAATTCAAATTAATTACTCACTTCTGGGGTTTTATCTGTTGATGGACAATCTTTATTTAATCGTATACAAGCAGCTTTCCTACCGGAATGAGGTCCGTAAACTCCCACCATAAAAGTTAATCAGAAGCTGTCAAACTGAGTTTTCCATATTTTACCAGCCAGCTGACTCTCTCATAAAAAAAATTAAGAAAATAAAAGCATGCATTAAACTAAAAGGGAAATAGTGATAGAGCTCAATAATACCAGTTAGGCTGACCTGGGAATTCTTTCTTAAAATTAAAGATTTATTTGCTGTTTTTGAAGGAAATAGTTTTTAATAAGTTTGAATTCAAATGTTCATTAAAGTGTAATAATGGTAGAGGGTTGGTTTGGTCGTGATGAGGAATAATGATTATATGGAGACATCTTTAAAACATTTAAATGTTTAAGACATTTCTCTCTCTCTCTCTCTCTCTCTCTCTCTCTCTCTCTCTCTCTCACACACACACACTTTGCGCACACACACACACTTTGCACACGCACACGCACACACACACACACACTCGTAATTGGTGCATCGTACCTGAACATGTACAGTGGCTGATTTGGCCCACATTTCAGTTTTGCCCCATTGGTCTTGTGAGGTGATGGCAAAATGTCAAAGAGAGACGCAGCAATTTGCTTTCCACACAAAATAATCATGTTTTCCTCCAGGAACAAGGATATAGGATATTAAAGCGAATGCAAAGACAAGATTTCCACGGACAACATTTCCAAGTGAAAACAGGCGCCTGGATGACAGCAGCACTTTTTATTTTTTTTCTCATTCCCTGCCTTTCTGTTCCACTCAGGATTTTGAAAGAACAAACAGAGAGATTAAAACAGAAAATTATTATACTTAAAATAAACTAACCTCTTTTACTACCAGAGTACAAGTAGGAGAAAACACCCATTATTTACTGTATTCATGTATAATTTGGAAGTAAAGTAGATCTCAGCATTAAGCGTTTTCTCTTCTACACAGCTGCATTCATCAGTGTCACACACACACGGGTTTATAAATCTAAATGCACTGAAGCGTGTTTCTGTCTCCAGCCGTCTGTGACACTATGGTAGAATGTGTGTATATTAGCCGAGGAAAATCCTACTGTGATGTTTTTAACATTGTCCAGTTTGTTGGACAATAACACCACAAGTTGAATTTGTCACAAGGGGATGTCCAATTACATACATTTTTATTTTCTCTTGTCTACACTGTAAAAAAAGTCGGTCTTAAATATATTAAATACAGTCAACCTAGATGTTTAACATTAAACTGAATTAATGAGTTGAATCTTGTATAAAAAGTAGAAAAAATGCTTAACTTATTTTGATAAGCTAAAGCGATGTAAAAACATGTTGTCATAATTTATTGATCATATAATTTTGATTTCAAACACTCCTCTCATACTTTTAATCGCATTGTTTTATCCCATAATAACCAAATTATTAAATGCTCAGAGAACAGAAGTTGAATACTGAAGTTTTTATTTTTAAAGATACAAATTTCTAGGCAAAAAATGGGTTACAATTTATTTTAAGGTGGCGTAGTTACATTGTACTTACTCAAATAAGTACTGAGTAATATTATCTATAGAGTAGGGTTAGGGTTTGGCTCAGGGTTAGTTACTTGGTTCCACTTTATATTAGGTGGCCTTAACTACTATGTACTTACATCAAAAAAGTATGTACAATGTACTTATTGTGTTCATATTGTATTGCAAAACACTTTTGCTGATATTGAGGTGGGATACGGGTAAAGTTAGGGACAGGTGTGGTGGTGTGGGTCAGTTTAAGGGTAAAGTTAGGGACAGGTGTGGTGGTGTGGGTGAGTTTAAGGGCAAAGTTAGGGACAGGTGTGGTGGTGTGGGTGAGTTTAAGGGTAAAGTTAGGGACAGGTGTGGTGGTGTGGATAAGTTTAAAGGGCAAAGTTAGGGACAGGTGTGGTGGTGTGGGTAAGTTTAAGGGTAAAGTTAGGGACAGGTGTGGTGGTGTGGATAAGTTTAAGGGCAAAGTTAGGGGCAGGTGTGGTGGTGTGGGTAAGTTTAAGGGTAAAGTTAGGGACAGGTGTGGTGGTATGGATAAGTTTAAGGGTAAAGTTAGGGACAGGTGTGGTGGTGTGGGTAAGTTTAAGGGTAAAGTTAGGGACACAGGTGTGGTGGTGTGGGTGAGTTTAAGGGCAAAGTTAGGGACAGGTGTGGTGGTGTGGGTCAGTTTAAGGGCAAAGTTAGGGACAGGTGTGGTGGTGTGGGTAAGTTTAAGGCAAAGTTAGGGACAAGTGTGGTGTGGGTAAATTTAAGGGTAAAGTTAGGGACAGGTGTGGTGGTATGGATAAGTTTAAGGCAAAGTTAGGGACAGGTGTGGTGGTATGGATAAGTTTAAGGGTAAAGTTAGGGACAGGTGTGGTGGTATGGATAAGTTTAAGGGCAAAGTTAGGGACAGGTGTGGTGGTATGGATAAGTTTAAGGGTAAAGTTAGGGACAGGTGTGGTGGTATGGATAAGTTTAAGGGCAAAGTTAGGGGCAGGTGTGGTGGTGTGGGTAAGTTTAAGGGCAAAGTTAGGGACAGGTGTGGTGGTGTGGGTTAGTTTAAGGGCAAAGTTAGGGACAGGTGTGGTGGTGTGGGTAAGTTTAAGGGTAAAGTTAGGGACAGGTGTGGTGGTGTGGGTAAGTTTAAGGGTAAAGTTAGGGACAAGTGTGGTGTGGGTAAATTTAAGGGTAAAGTTAGGGACAGGTGTGGTGGTATGGATAAGTTTAAGGGTAAAGTTAGGGACAGGTGTGGTGGTGTGGGTCAGTTTAAGGGTAAAGTTAGGGACAGGTGTGGTGGTGTGGGTAAGTTTAAGGGTAAAGTTAGGGACAGGTGTCGTGGTGTGGGTCAGTTTAAGGGTAAAGTTAGGGACAGGTGTGGTGGTGTGGGTAAGTTTAAGGGTAAAGTTAGGGACAAGTGTGGTGTGGGTAAATTTAAGGGGTAAAGTTAGGGACAGGTGTGGTGGTATGGATAAGTTTAAGGGTAAAGTTAGGGACAGTGTGGTGGTGTGGGTAAGTTTAAGGGTAAAGTTAGGGACAGGTGTGGTGGTGTGGGTAAGTTTAAGGGTAAAGTTAGGGACAAGTGTGGTGTGGGTAAATTTAAGGGTAAAGTTAGGGACAGGTGTGGTGGTATGGATAAGTTTAAGGGTAAAGTTAGGGACAGGTGTGGTGGTGTGGGTCAGTTTAAGGGTAAAGTTAGGGACAGGTGTGGTGGTGTGGGTAAGTTTAAGGGCAAAGTTAGGGACAGGTGTGGTGGTGTGGTCAGTAAGTTAGGGAAGGGTAAAGTTAGGGACAGGTGTGGTGGTGTGGGTAAGTTTAAGGGTAAAGTTAGGGACAAGTGTGGTGTGGGTAAATTTAAGGGTAAAGTTAGGGGCAGGTGTGGTGGTGTGGGTAAGTTTAAGGGTAAAGTTAGGGACAGGTGTGGTGGTGTGGGTAAGTTTAAGGGTAAAGTTAGGGGCAGGTGTGGTGGTGTGGGTAAGTTTAAGGGTAAAGTTAGGGACAGGTGTGGTGGTGTGGGTAAAGTTAAGGGTAAAGTTAGGGACAAGTGTGGTGTGGGTAAATTTTGTTTCTCATTTACACGTTCACGTTGTTTTAAGCAGCATTGTTTTAACTGTGTGGTGATGTAGAAACACTGTAAATCACTCTAGGACTGTCGTTCTTACAGCAGTGTTTTCAACTGGTGGCTCAAGACCCAAAGCTGGGTCACAGGTCTGTTCCGTTCTGAACTTCCTTTAGGTTTGAGTGTTAACTGAAACACTGGCTATAGCAGCTGATGTCAAAGTATCTGGAGGAAATTTCTCAAACATAAATTAAGTTTGTTGGAAAAAGCAAAAGGTCACAGCAACCTCTAGTGTCAAACTGAAAAACTGCACATACATAAATATATAAACAGAAGATGGTTAATCTTTGCTACACAGGTGAATGTTATTTGAAGTAGTCAATCACAGAAGCTATTCACAGATATCTATCCTTGCTATTTCCAAGAATTCAGCATGTAAACTGTGCACAGCTTACAATGTTCTGCATATGCATTGAATACTTTAACCTACTATACATTTTCCAGAATGTACGGTGTACAACCAGAACTACTGTGAATACATATCCCATTTGGCTTTCTTGATCTTTTTCATTTGCAGAATGAACTAGATTATGACTCAGCTGTGATTTTTGATCTTTTTGTAGACATTTTTACACAAAGTACACTGTAAAAAAAAGTGTTTTTGTTGCCTTAAAATGTTATGGTCAACTTGTTTTGTCAATGTCAATGTTTTGTCAACTTGAAATGTAAAGTTGTGCTAAGTGACAACTTGGATATTTGAGTTGACTAAACCTAAAATTTTAAGGCAGTACTTTTTTTTTCTTTTGTGTACCTTTGTCACTATTAGAAGATGTTAACTGTATTTATTGTTCTGTGATAGAGACAGGGTGTCTTTTCTGGATGTACAAGACACACACACATTAAATTTCAGCTTTGCCAGGAAAAAAATAAATTATAGGGAGGCTGGCAGTTCAGGGGCCCAGGGAGGTGCAGGCAGTTCAGAGGACCAGGGAGGTGCAGGTAGTTCAGAGGACCAAGGAGGTGCAGGCAGTTCAGATGACCAGGGAGGTGCAGGTAGTTCAAAGGACCAGGGAGGTGCCGCCAGTTCAGGGGCCCAGGGAGGTGCAGGTAGTTCAGAGGACCAAGGAGGTGCAGGCAGTTCAGATGACCAGGGAGGTGCAGGCAGTTCAGAGGACCAGGGAGGTGCCGGCAGTTCAGGGGCCCAGGGAGGTGCAGGCAGTTCATAGGACCAAGGAGGTGCAGGCAGTTCATAGGACCAAGGAGGTGCAGACAGTTCAGAGGACCAGGGAGGTGCCGGCAGTTCAGGGGCCCAAAGAGTTGCCGGCAGTTCAGAGGACCAGGGAGGTGCAGGCAATTCAGGGGACCAAGGAGGTGCAGGCAGTTCAGGGGCCCAGGGAGGTGCATGCAGTTCAGAAGACCAAGGAGATGCAGGCAATTCAGGGGACCAAGGAGGTGTAGACAGTTCAGAGGACCAGGGAGGTGCAGGCAGTTCAGAGGACCAGGGAGGTGCAGACAGTTCATAGGACCAAGGAGGTGCAGATAGTTCAGGGGACCAAGGAGATACAGGCAATTCAGGGGACCAAGGAGGTGCAGGCAGTTCAGGGGCCCAGGGAGGTGCAGGCAGTTCAGGGGCCCAGGGAGGTGCATGCAGTTCAGAAGACCAAGGAGATGCAGACAGTTCAGAGGACCAGGGAGGTGCCGGCCGTTCAGGCGCCCAAAGAGTTGCCGGCAGTTCAGAGGACCAGGGAGGTGCAGGCAGTTCAGAAGACCAAGGAGATGCAGGCAATTCAGGGGACCAAGGAGGTGCAGGCAGTTCAGGGGCCCAGGGAGGTGCATGCAGTTCAGAAGACCAAGGAGATGCAGGCAATTCAGGGGACCAAGGAGGTGTAGGCAGTTCAGAGGACCAGGGAGGTGCAGGCAGTTCAGAGGACCAGGGAGGTGCAGACAGTTCATAGGACCAAGGAGGTGCAGACAGTTCAGGGGACCAAGGAGATGCAGGCAATTCAGGGGACCAAGGAGGTGCAGGCAGTTCAGAGGATCAAGGAGGTGCAGACAGTTCAGAGGACCAGGGAGGTGCAGGCAGTTCAGAGGACCATGGAGGTGCAGACAGTTCAGAGGACCAGGGAGGTGCCGGCAGTTCAGGGGCCTAAAGAGGTGCCGGCAGTTCAGAGGACCAGGGAGGTGCAGGCAGTTCATAGGACCAAGGAGGTGCAGACAGTTCAGAGGACCAGGGAGGTGCAGGCAGTTCAGAGGACCAAGGAGGTGCAGACAGTTCAGAGGACCAGGGAGGTGCCGGCAGTTCAGGGGCCCAAAGAGGTGCCGGCAGTTCAGAGGACCAGGGAGGTGCAGGCAGTTCAGAAGACCAAGGAGATGCAGGCAATTCAGGGGACCAAGGAGGTGCAGGTAGTTCAGAGGACCAGGGAGGTGCTGGCAGTTCAGAGGAGTAGGTAGTTTACTGAGACTTTACTTTACTTTAATAAACTAAAAATTTGCTTAAGTATTTAACTAGTAAACTATCAGCATACAGCCTGATCTAACTGTTGGTACGTAGGTATTAATATGTAACATGATGGGCCCTATTTCAATGATCTGAGTGCATGGTCTGAAGCTCATGGCGCAGGTGCACTTAGTGTGCGTCCGAATCCACTTTTGCTAATATAACAACGGAAAAAAAACCAGTTGGCACGCGAGGCGCATGATCCAAAAGGGTTGTCCCTAGTCTCTTAATGAGTCATGGGTGTGTTTTAGGCGTAACGTGCAATGAACCAATCAGAGTCTCATCTCCCATTCCCTTTAAAATCCAGTTGCACTTGGACCATGGCGGATTCACTATTTACATGGTAGAAGACTGAATGCTTCTCCAGAGAGGAATCCTTAGAAATGGTTTTTTTGTTTTTTTTTTTTTTATGTGTGTGTGCTGCTGCCCTGTGTGTAATAAGCAGTGTGCACGACTATAGATGAATATTGAAACAACACAAATCTTTTGTTTTTTACTTAATTGCTATTTGCGCTCAATTTTATTATGTTAAATTAAATTAAATTTGTAAAATGATGTTAACCTAAACCATTTGTGTTGGGACTACATGAATCATTTCTGTTGCACTGACTGAAACTGAGCAGTGTATTTCTAGTTCCCAGCATGCTTTGCAGAGGGATGGATCAGAAGAGTAAATGTTGATATTAAGTGCTGTTTAATGTGTTTTTTTAGTAAAGGGAAAGACCTGTTAAAGTTTGACGTTATATTTGACATTTAAAAGTTGTGTTATGTTGTGTTGAGATTTGAGGTTACCGTTATGCTGAAGTGTAGACCTCGTGGTTAGGCTGAGGGTGTCTACCTGAAGTAAGTCTATGCTGTTCTCAATGAGCTGAAACTGTGCTAATGCCAGTGATTAGACATTTTTTACTTGATCATTACTTGCATGCTACAAATTTTTCATTTAGCATGTGAACAAGTATTGCATTGACTATTAGTTTTTATAGAAATAAATAAAATACGTCTGTTTGACACAGTTCCCACAGTCTAAATATGGTCATCAGTTCTACCCCTCTTTATCATACGTTATCTAGTAGGAATGACACATTTTTTGTAGGAATGACACAATTCTTGACTAAATTAATTTAAGTTCATACAACAAGATTACAACAAATCATTTCAAACCAATTAGATTTTGTTGGAAATGTGTAATTGAATTGTATGTAATTGAAGTTTTCCTTAATTTAATTAAGTTTGTTCAACAGCTTTTTTTTTGTGTAATTGTGAAATTTGTAGTGTAAGAGTGAAAATTTCTGTACAAAAGTTTTTTTTTTTCTTTCTCTAGTGTATACTTAGATGATGAAGACCCAACCTTCATTAAAAACAGAATGTTTCACATTTATGCATATTCACATGGGCATTCATGACTAGACAAGGTGAGAGAAACGAAGACAAAACTGAACACAAGTAGGCAGCATGGATTTATCTTTATTTAGTGATGTAGAAACTCTGAACTGAGTCTTAACTGATGGTTCCCAGTTCTGTTCTGAATATTTAATTTGACAATAAAGGTTTGAAAATGTACTCAAATAGTAGCAGCTAAGTACTAAAACCAGCAAACATCCCAAACATCAAGGTATTCCACACAAATCAAGTTTGTTGGAAAATGCAAAGAGTCACAGCACCCTCTAGTGTCAAACTGAAAAACTGTACACTACTGTAGATGGTTTGCTTTGCAGCAGTCAGAGAATTGTGGGTAACATGAAGTGACGCACAGAAACTATATTCACAAAAGCATCCTCGATAACATCCTTACTCTTTCTGCAGAATGCAGCATGTTGTGAACAATGCTCTGTTTGTGCACTGAATACATTGACCTACTGTGAATATTGTACAGCATAATGCATTGCATTTTCAGAATGAGCTGGATGAAATATCAGCTGTGATTTTTAACATGTTTTTGATCTATTCTTTGTTTGGACTGACAACCGTTTGGACATTTTTAAATAAATGTACTGTTTATAGTCATTGTATCTGTTGACATTATTTTTATTAACATTAACAAAGGTTAATAAATGCTGTAAAATGAACTATTGTTAGTTAATGTAAATGAATGCATTAAATAAAATTAACAAACAATTTTACTGTTATTTGTTAATATAATTTCTCTAGAATGTACCACTGTCCCATCTCAAATATCTTAAAACACTGAGCAAAAAAAAAAAAAAGCCCACAGATGTCATTTCACAAAAAAACAACTGCTGCTCCCAACTTCACGATCCAGCGGCTCGACTAGTTCTAAGCTTTAGGTGTAACAGTTCTGGAACATCACGAGCTGTAGTGTAATTCTCTGATCTTTGATGCAGAAACCTGAGCGAGGTGAGATGGGATCGGTCCATCAGGTGAGGAGATGCCGTGTCCCACCGCTCTGTGACAGAGACAGAGTGCCTGTTCTGGAGCCGTTCAGCCTCACAGGACGTGTGACGACTCACAGACACTCTGGAGGAGCATTTGAATCTCACACCCAGAAAGAAGCAGCCCGTCATTTCTGTGTCAGGTAGACTTACAGGCAATCAATCACCTTGTCACTGTGATTTTTCCCCTCTATTGTTTGGTCTCATTTTGAATCTTCCAGAGTGAATTCTTTCTAATTAAAGTTGTAAGTTGAAGAGGAAGGAAAATGTCTCTGCTTATGAATAAGCTACATTTTGTTTCTCCCCCTCAGGCTACTTTTCCCTTCATGTTTCTGGATCAGATTGCACTTGAACACCACACCTATATGTGCTTATTGAACATTTCAATCCCACTGGGATAATGGGAAGATATCCTCACACACACACACACACACACACACACACACACACACACACACACACACACACACACACACACACACATTGGTATAGGTGGTTTACAGAGACAGAGGCATAGTTGTTTTTATACTATACAAACCGTATATTCTATAGCCAACCCCCTCTAAAAAATGCTGGGTTAAAAAAAAAAAAGTTGAAAATGGACTAACTCAGCGGTTGGGTTGTTTTAACCTGGCGGTTAGGTTAAATGTTTGCCCAACATGCTGGACAGTTTTATTTAACCCAACTGTTGTTTAAAAATGACTATACAACTGGCTTAAAATGAACCCAAAATTAAAAATCAGACACATAATTACTAGAGGCAACAATAATAATCAAAAGGTGAACATTTATTAATGTTTATTAATTTAATAAATGTTTATTGTTTCATTATTATTCATTAAACTTATTAATAATGTTAATTTATTAAACATATTAATAAATGTTAATTTCCTACATAATTTCGGTTAATTTTAAGCAAGCAATACAGTAATTTTTAAATAATAGTTGAGTTAAATAAAACTACCCAGCAGGTTAGGCAAACATTTAACCCAACCGTTGGGTTAAAACAACCCATTCACTGGGTTTGTCCATTTTCAGCACAACTTGGCAACATTTTTTAGAGTGTACCCATCACAGAAAACTTTCTACATTTTTAATAAAAATTGTTTAGTATGTTTATTTTGCATTTTGAAAAATAAGGACACAATGACATCGGCATGTCCTAATGTAGGGGGCGTGGCCTGAATACACACCACAGCATAAGGACTTTGTGTCCTCTTAATGTAGGTCAAACCAGTACACACACACACACACACACACACACACACACACAATTTTCTTCAACAGAAATGATCTCCCTCCTCATTTTTCAAATTACAGTGGTTGTGTCAGCTGTCAAAACTCAAAAGGATTTTCCTACACCACATTTCTGTGATTGACTTGGAAATGTATCTAAATTAATAACTAAGAAATATCTAAATTGAGCAGAATAATGCAGGTTGCCAAATTTTATTCTGAAAAGCTGAATGCCATAGATTTTTTATCTATTAGGGCTGTTTGCACAGGAAACATTATTGTGTTTAAAAACAACTAGGTGCAGAGCGTTCATTTCTTTCTCATTGTCACAAGAGAAATGTATGTTTTTATCAAAACTTTGTGTTTTTCCAATCTTCAGGAGAACTGCTTGACGGAGCTCATGATGAAGCTGACCCTCCTAATGTTCTTTGGTCACCTTTACTTCTATAGTGCTTTAAACGATACAGATTCAGAAGCTTCAGAATAATGAACAGAAAAAAGACACAAACTTCCTCAAATATGAGGCAAATAAAGTAAAGAAGCTCTACAGAACGCAATAGTGTGATTAGTTGAGTTTAGTATTTAATTTAACTTAAGTGACTTTTGGTAATGCAACAGTATTAAGGAAACAAAGATAACAATGCACCACACTTAATAATCTGACCTGGAACAGAATAGTATCAGATCCAAATAAAACCCTTCTGATCTCACACTCATGAATTATGAGAACTCAGGGAAATAAAATGTAGAGAATGCATATGACATCAGCTGCTAGGATGGACTTTTATGGGTGATGAATGTCATACAATGTAACACACCAAAACCTTTAACTCCTAGGTGTGGTGGCATGGAGATTAAAACATTTTGACCTGGTTTCACTGACAGGGCTTAGATTAAGCCAGAATTAGGCCTTTAATATCAATGTGCCCTAGCATTATTATTATTATTATTTTTTAAATGTGTGCATCTTGAGACAAAATAATGGCACTGACATATTTGACATAGTTGCTTTCAATCAAAAAAAACGCAAACATGCATTTTAGTCTGAGACTAGGCTTAACGTAACCTGCGCCCCTATTTTTGAAAATTTTCTGAAAACGACATACCCAAATAAAAATGTCTGCAGCTCTTAAACCCTATGGTCTTAAATCTGGTCTTATTTTAAACTAGACACTTGAAATTGTGTTACCCAAGAGTGATAATAACTCAAAGTAGTATAGGAACAGAGTAAAACAAGGAAAATATACATGTAAGTGACTTACGTATACATGTAAAAACGTTATGTTTTTTTTTTTTTTTTTTTTTTTTTTTTTATTCACTTAGGAAAAAATTTGAGACTTTAATGTTAAGGGCCTGAAAACCTAAATATAAAACTGAATGTCTGATCATGTTTTGATTCAAATTTGAGGATGATTCTCTCATAAATGTAGCTTCTGTAAGCTTTTATGTCAAGAAAAGTCTAGGCGTCATTTCAAAAAGGCCATTTATTTCAGAACATCTGTAATTGTAAAGAGTAGTTTTTCATTCAAATAAATCTGCAATAAACTGCTAATTATAATGGATATACAGTTACTGAAAAACTAAAGCAACTATTTACAGAATTTACAAAGTGTGAAAAACTAATTTAGTGGATAAAAACAGTCTGTCATAGAGTCTGCGCGCTCCACTGCGGTGTGTGCGTAAATGGTACGCACGTGCCCATGTGTCCTGCCGTGTCCCGCGCAACTGGTCTTCACCAATAATGCTTACAAACACTGCGCAAGATAATGCCTTTTGATTGGTTGCTACATCCATCAATCAAACCTTTGTTGGCAAGGCATTGGTTAGGCATTGACTGCCGATGTCCAACGAAAACCATGGGCGCTTTGATTGACAGCTCATGAGCCAGTCATGCGCTTCCTGTATATAATGAGTCACCAGAAAGCCTGTGATTGAAGGAGAGAGACCTGGGAGGGTTTAACGTGAGAGGAAGAGTCCAAAGTACAGATGAGATCATCAGAATACTGATTAGAATCGATGTTTCATTGAAAATGGACATGATTGATTACTCTAACTCAAAATGCTCATGCAAACAAAGAAAGATTTCTTGTTTTTTTCCCTATTTTTTCGTTGTTTTGGATTAAAAAGTGGGATGCATTTTGAAGAGTGGACCCTTACAGTGACATGTATGAAGTTGTTTTTTGGATTCGTCCGATCTGATCTGAACGACAGGAGATGGAAGATGAGCCCTGCGTTTATTATGCTAATGTTTAAATAGCTAGTGCTTCAGCATTTCATTTAACCCTTTCCTCTCTGGTGTATTTATTGCAGAAACAAGTGCAGAGCACGAATATTGAGTATATCACATAGTTTGTGATAGTTGATTGAATATTTAGTGTAAATAAAAGTACAAACACACCCACTTCCGTCAACCTCCCTGCCCACGATCCTGTGCATAGTTATCAGGTTAAGCCTTGTCTGTAAAACCGAGGGCTAAAACACTAAAATAATTAGAACTCAAATCAGTACTTCATGCTCATGTTTGCTTTATATGTTGAACAGCTGTGCAATTAAACTGCTGCAACTGAATGAACAAGTCTGTGGTTAAGACCTGTGCTATAATAAACCTGCTCTGTCACTAGATGGACTGTTCCTGCCAGGGCAAGTAAAGAGTTAATATCAACTGAAATGCTCGTCTTTTAAATTGTAAGTGAAAATAGAATTTTATGAAAGTTGCTTTTGAAATTCCGTAGACAAAAAAACAAAAACACTCACTATACATTTTAAACACTTCAAATCTCTTATTAGTTCCAAAATATTTTATCAACTGTGATTGCAACCCCTTAAATTATGCATTTATCAATGTGTTATGCACAGCATTATTCATGCAACCAATCATGTGAGAGCATAGGTGGGATTTTCGTTTTAATTTGTTGGAACTCAGTGTAATGATCTATTGATGAGTCTATGAATACTGGAGGAGGAAGATCAACGGAGCAGGAATAGTACCTCCACTGTACCTCCGTTTAATCAATTCTTGTATTATAAATGAAGGTATATTCCTGTTCACATCTGTGCACAAACACTGATAAATAAGTAAACTATAGAGAAATATGGTTGTGTTGCATGATTGGAAAAAAGTAAACATTGAAGTTCAAAGGTTACAGACGCACTGAAATGCAGATTGTTTTCGTGGATCATATTGTCAGCGAGAATATTATATAGAGAATATAGTTTCATTAAATAACTTTTTTAGACCTCAGGCAAAATCTCAAAAGTCCTATTTTTACTGTCCCCATCTGGACACCCAATTAAAAAAATATTATATGTGTGATCAGTGCAAGGAATGATACAATTTTTTTGTGAAAATAATTTATTACCCAATAACAGTAATTTTACAAAAATAAAGCAAATCAATTTACAATCAATTTTAAATTAGTCTGAAGCAATAATCAAGTCAAGATTATGAGTACTAGGTACAGAAAATAAAAGTTTCTTCACACACAAAAACAATTTATAAGTTATAAGTAACAAATAAGTTATAAGTTCCCCATTTTTTTATTATTATTATTATTATTTTTTAAATATGAATGTAGTGTGACAATAAATATGACAAAAAGACAATAAATATGACACAAAAAAGACAATACATATGACAAAAAAAATCAAAAAAGTTTAAAATAGAGGTAATTGTGGAAACAGAAGATGGTGCAGGTTCTCAGAAGTGAAATAAGCAACATTATCAAGAAACAGCGTAGACCTTGGGCCCTGCAGCTTTACTTTTCTGTAAGTAGAAGAAAGAATATGGCTCAGTGCATGTATGATGTTAAAAACATAAAATCAGTATGTCTATAAAATGTACATAATCTGTCGTAAGTGAAAAGAAATAAGCATACAGATTATTGAAGAATATTTACCTGAGCTCCCTTCAGACCCATGGATGTGAAAGTGCTGTTATAAACCTAATAAAAATACATAATCAGAATGAATAACGAAAGAATTATCACTTATAATATGACACATATTTACTGATAAGCCTTCTCTTATTTTGATGTAAATTAACCAAGGGTTTAGGCAATCTAACAATATTTTTTAGCTTAAAATAATAAACATGCATTGCAATGATTTACTTAAAACACTTTGTCAGTATTATGCTTAATACAATTTGGCTGGATTACAGTCAAATTAAAAAAAATTGTATGTATGTAACAATGTTTTGTATTTTTATTAGGGCTGACAAGTGATTGAAATTTTCAATCCAATTAATTACAAGATTTGGCGATAATTTAATATAATTAATCGCAAAATTAAACGTACATCAAATTTGGCTGCAATTACTCCAAAAGATAAACGAGAAAAGCATCAAATAGACTTTACAAAAAGTATCTTTAGGAAAAATATGTTATTTGATTCAACATAGAATTTATTACACAAACTTTTAGGCATCAACGGTCATGAGGGTAGATAAATGATGACATAATTGTTATTTTGGGGTGAACTATAGCTTTAATGCTTTTTATTTTATTTTACATTTACATTTGTGCTATTCGGGACAAAATCAGCACTCGTGTGATATTACGTAACTCATATAGGGGCATTTTTGCCCTGATATCTTGAATTTTAGGGGTGTTCTAACTACATCCTGTAAGCAACATCATGCAGAGAGTTTTTGTCCTGTTTCACCACCAATTGACTGTATGAAATTTAAGATGAAATATGTAGGTCTGGGCAGCATTCATTAAATAATTTAATGCATTTTCCCATAACTAATTAATTCAATGAATGAGTTAAATTGGTAGCCCTGATATTTATATATATATTAAATTATATAAAATATTAGCTTTTTCATAATTTGGAAGTTTTACTTTCTGTCGTACTTTCAGTAGTTGTTGTGTTTTATGTTGTTAGGGTTCTGTTGTGGCTACTTGGCTACTGTTGTGCCTGTTGTTGTTGTTGTTGTTGTGCTTTCTGTTGTTGTAGTACCTGCAGTTGTGGTGTTTTCTTAGGTTGTTGTGCCTGTAGTTGTACTTTCTGTTGTTGCTGTGGTGCTTTCTGTTGTTGTAGTACCTGCAGTTGTGGTCTCAAGTGTGGTGCTTTCTGGAGTTGTGCCTGAAGTTAGACTTTGTGTTGTTGCTGTGGTGCTTTCTGTGGTTGTACCCACAGTTGTGGTTTCAGGTGTGGTGCTTTCTGTTGTTGCTGTGGTGCTTTCTGTTGTTGTAGTACCTGCAGTTGTGGTCTCAAGTGTGGTGCTTTCTGGAGTTGTGCCTGTAGTTAGACTTTGTGTTGTTGCTGTGGTGCTTTCTGTTGTTGTACCCAGAGTTGTGGTTTCAGGTGTGGTGCTTTCTGTTGTTGGGGTCACAGTTGTTGTACTTTCAGGAGTTATTGAGCCTATGGTTGTACTTTCTGTTACTGTGGTGCTTTCTGTTGTCGTTGTATCCACAGTTGTGGTCACGGGTGTGGTGCTTTCTGTTGTTGTGGTCACAGTTGTGGTACTTTCAGAAGTTGTTGTGCCTGTGGTTGTACTTTCTGTTACTGTGGTGCTTTCTGTTGTTGTTCTATCCACAGTTGTGGTCACGGGTGTGGTGCTTTCTGTTGTTGTGGTCACAGTTGTGGTACTTTCAGGAGCTGTTGTGCCTATGGTTGTACTTTCTGTCACTGTGGTGCTTTCTGTTGTTGTGGTCACAGTTGTGGAACTTTCAGGAGTTGTTGTGCCTGTGGTTGTGCTTTCTGTTGTTGTACCCACGGTTGTGGTCTCGGGTGTGGGGCTTTCTGTTGTTGTGGTCACAGTTGTGGTACTTTCAGGAGTTGTTGTGCCTGTGGTTGTGCTTTCTGTTGTTGTACCCACAGTTGTGGCCTCGGGTGTTGTGCTTTGTGTTGTTGTGGTCACAGTTGTGGTACTTTCAGGAGTTGTTGTGCCTGTGGTTGTACTTTCTGTCACTGTGGTGCTTTCTGTTGTTGTTGTATCCACAGTTGTGGTCACGGGTGTGGTGCTTTCTGTTGTTGTTGTATCCACAGTTGTGGTGACGGGTGTGGTGCTTTCTGTTGTTGTGGTCACAGTTGTGGTACTTTCAGGAGTTGTTGTGCCTGTGGTTGTACTTTCTGTCACTGTGGTGCTTTCTGTTGTTGTTGTATCCACAGTTGTGGTCAAGGGTGTGGTGCTTTCTGTTGTTGTGGTCACAGTTGTGGTACTTTCAGGAGTTGTTGTGCCTGTGGTTGTGCTTTCTGTTACTGTGCTGCTTTCTGTTGTTGTTGTATCCACAGTTGTGGTCACGGGTGTGGTGCTTTCTGTTGTTGTGGTCACAGTTGTGGTACTTTCAGGAGTTGTTGTGCCTGTGGTTGTGCTTTCTGTTGTTGTACCCACAGTTGTGGTCTCGGGTGTTGTGCTTTCTGTTGTTGTGGTCACAGTTGTGGTACTTTCAGGAGTTGTTGTGCCTGTGGTTGTAATCTCTGTCACTGTGGTGCTTTCTGTTGTTGTTGTCTCTACAGTTGTGGTCACGGGTGTGGTGCTTTCTGTTGTTGTGGTCACAGTTGTGGTACTTTCAGGAGTTGTTGTGCCTGTGGTTGTGCTTTCTGTTGTTGTACCCACAGTTGTCGTCACAGGTGTGGTGTTTTCTGTTGTTGTGGTCGCAGTTGTGGTACTTTCAGGAGTTGTTGTGCCTGTGGTTGTACTTTCTGTCACTGTGGTGCTTTCTGTTGTTGTTGTATCCACAGTTGTGGTCACGGGTGTGGTGCTTTCTGTTGTTGTGGTCACAGTTGTGGTACTTTCAGGAGTTGTTGTGCCTGTGGTTGTGCTTTCTGTTACTGTGCTGCTTTCTGTTGTTGTTGTATCCACAGTTGTGGTCACAGGTGTGGTGCTTTCTGTTGTTGTGGTCACAGTTGTGGTACTTTCAGGAGTTGTTGTGCCTGTGGTTGTACTTTCTGTCACTGTGGTGCTTTCTGTTGTTGTTGTATCTACAGTTGTGGTCACGGGTGTGGTGCTTTCTGTTGTTGTGGTCACAGTTGTGGTACTTTCAGGAGTTGTTGTGCCTGTGGTTGTGCTTTCTGTTGTTGTACCCACAGTTGTGGTCTCGGGTGTTGTGCTTTCTGTTGTTGTGGTCGCAGTTGTGGTACTTTCAGGAGTTGTTGTGCCTGTGGTTGTACTTTCTGTCACTGTGGTGCTTTCTGTTGTTGTATCCACAGTTGTGGTCAAGGGTGTGGTGCTTTCTGTTGTTGTGGTCACAGTTGTGGTACTTTCAGGAGTTGTTGTGCCTGTGGTTGTGCTTTCTGTTGTTGTACCCACAGTTGTGGTCTCGGGTGTTGTGCTTTCTGTTGTTGTGGTCACAGTTGTGGTACTTTCAGGAGTTGTTGTGCCTGTGGTTGTAATCTCTGTCACTGTGGTGCTTTCTGTTGTTGTTGTCTCTACAGTTGTGGTCACGGGTGTGGTGCTTTCTGTTGTTGTGGTCACAGTTGTGGTACTTTCAGGAGTTGTTGTGCCTGTGGTTGTGCTTTCTGTCGTTGTACCCACAGTTGTCGTCACAGGTGTGGTGTTTTCTGTTGTTGTGGTCACAGTTGTGGTACTTTCAGGAGTTGTTGTGCCTGTGGTTGTGCTTTCTGTTACTGTGCTGCTTTCTGTTGTTGTTGTATCCACAGTTGTGGTCACAGGTGTGGTGCTTTCTGTTGTTGTGGTCACAGTTGTGGTACTTTCAGGAGTTGTTGTGCCTGTGGTTGTACTTTCTGTCACTGTGGTGCTTTCTGTTGTTGTTGTATCTACAGTTGTGGTCACGGGTGTGGTGCTTTCTGTTGTTGTGGTCACAGTTGTGGTACTTTCAGGAGTTGTTGTGCCTGTAGTTGTGCTTTCTGTTGTTGTACCCACAGTTGTGGTCTCGGGTGTTGTGCTTCTGTTGTTGTGGTCGCAGTTGTGGTACTTTCAGGAGTTGTTGTGCCTGTGGTTGTACTTTCTGTCACTGTGGTGCTTTCTGTTGTTGTATCCACAGTTGTGGTCAAGGGTGTGGTGCTTTCTGTTGTTGTGGTCACAGTTGTGGTACTTTCAGGAGTTGTTGTGCCTGTGGTTGTGCTTTCTGTTACTGTGCTGCTTTCTGTTGTTGTTGTATCCACAGTTGTGGTCACGGGTGTGGTGCTTTCTGTTGTTGTGGTCACAGTTGTGGTACTTTCAGGAGTTGTTGTGCCTGTGGTTGTGCTTTCTGTTGTTGTACCCACAGTTGTGGTCTCGGGTGTTGTGCTTTCTGTTGTTGTGGTCACAGTTGTGGTACTTTCAGGAGTTGTTGTGCCTGTGGTTGTAATCTCTGTCACTGTGGTGCTTTCTGTTGTTGTTGTCTCTACAGTTGTGGTCACGGGTGTGGTGCTTTCTGTTGTTGTGGTCACAGTTGTGGTACTTTCAGGAGTTGTTGTGCCTGTGGTTGTGCTTTCTGTTACTGTGCTGCTTTCTGTTGTTGTTGTATCCACAGTTGTGGTCACAGGTGTGGTGCTTTCTGTTGTTGTGGTCACAGTTGTGGTACTTTCAGGAGTTGTTGTGCCTGTGGTTGTACTTTCTGTCACTGTGGTGCTTTCTGTTGTTGTTGTATCTACAGTTGTGGTCACGGGTGTGGTGCTTTCTGTTGTTGTGGTCACAGTTGTGGTACTTTCAGGAGTTGTTGTGCCTGTGGTTGTGCTTTCTGTTGTTGTACCCACAGTTGTGGTCTCGGGTGTTGTGCTTTCTGTTGTTGTGGTCGCAGTTGTGGTACTTTCAGGAGTTGTTGTGCCTGTGGTTGTACTTTCTGTCACTGTGGTGCTTTCTGTTGTTGTATCCACAGTTGTGGTCAAGGGTGTGGTGCTTTCTGTTGTTGTGGTCACAGTTGTGGTACTTTCAGGAGTTGTTGTGCCTGTGGTTGTGCTTTCTGTTGTTGTACCCACAGTTGTGGTCTCGGTGTTGTGCTTTCTGTTGTTGTGGTCACAGTTGTGGTACTTTCAGGAGTTGTTGTGCCTGTGGTTGTAATCTCTGTCACTGTGGTGCTTTCTGTTGTTGTTGTCTCTACAGTTGTGGTCACGGGTGTGGTGCTTTCTGTTGTTGTGGTCACAGTTGTGGTACTTTCAGGAGTTGTTGTGCCTGTGGTTGTGCTTTCTGTTGTTGTACCCACAGTTGTCGTCACAGGTGTGGTGTTTTCTGTTGTTGTGGTCGCAGTTGTGGTACTTTCAGGAGTTGTTGTGCCTGTGGTTGTACTTTCTGTCACTGTGGTGCTTTCTGTTGTTGTTGTATCCACAGTTGTGGTCACGGGTGTGGTGCTTTCTGTTGTTGTGGTCACAGTTGTGGTACTTTCAGGAGTTGTTGTGCCTGTGGTTGTGCTTTCTGTTACTGTGCTGCTTTCTGTTGTTGTTGTATCCACAGTTGTGGTCACAGGTGTGGTGCTTTCTGTTGTTGTGGTCACAGTTGTGGTACTTTCAGGAGTTGTTGTGCCTGTGGTTGTACTTTCTGTCACTGTGGTGCTTTCTGTTGTTGTTGTATCTACAGTTGTGGTCACGGGTGTGGTGCTTTCTGTTGTTGTGGACACAGTTGTGGTACTTTCAGGAGTTGTTGTGCCTGTGGTTGTGCTTTCTGTTGTTGTACCCACAGTTGTGGTCTCGGGTGTTGTGCTTTCTGTTGTTGTGGTCGCAGTTGTGGTACTTTCAGGAGTTGTTGTGCCTGTGGTTGTACTTTCTGTCACTGTGGTGCTTTCTGTTGTTGTATCCACAGTTGTGGTCAAGGGTGTGGTGCTTTCTGTTGTTGTGGTCACAGTTGTGGTACTTTCAGGAGTTGTTGTGCCTGTGGTTGTGCTTTCTGTTACTGTGCTGCTTTCTGTTGTTGTTGTATCCACAGTTGTGGTCACGGGTGTGGTGCTTTCTGTTGTTGTGGTCACAGTTGTGGTACTTTCAGGAGTTGTTGTGCCTGTGGTTGTGCTTTCTGTTGTTGTACCCACAGTTGTGGTCTCGGGTGTTGTGCTTTCTGTTGTTGTGGTCACAGTTGTGGTACTTTCAGGAGTTGTTGTGCCTGTGGTTGTAATCTCTGTCACTGTGGTGCTTTCTGTTGTTGTTGTCTCTACAGTTGTGGTCACGGGTGTGGTGCTTTCTGTTGTTGTGGTCACAGTTGTGGTACTTTCAGGAGTTGTTGTGCCTGTGGTTGTGCTTTCTGTTGTTGTACCCACAGTTGTCGTCACAGGTGTGGTGTTTTCTGTTGTTGTGGTCACAGTTGTGGTACTTTCAGGAGTTGTTGTGCCTGTGGTTGTACTTTCTGTCACTGTGGTGCTTTCTGTTGTTGTTGTATCCACAGTTGTGGTCACGGGTGTGGTGCTTTCTGTTGTTGTGGTCACAGTTGTGGTACTTTCAGGAGTTGTTGTGCCTGTGGTTGTGCTTTCTGTTACTGTGCTGCTTTCTGTTGTTGTTGTATCCACAGTTGTGGTCACAGGTGTGGTGCTTTCTGTTGTTGTGGTCACAGTTGTGGTACTTTCAGGAGTTGTTGTGCCTGTGGTTGTACTTTCTGTCACTGTGGTGCTTTCTGTTGTTGTTGTATCTACAGTTGTGGTCACGGGTGTGGTGCTTTCTGTTGTTGTGGTCACAGTTGTGGTACTTTCAGGAGATGTTGTGCCTGTGGTTGTGCTTTCTGTTGTTGTACCCACAGTTGTGGTCTCGGGTGTTGTGCTTTCTGTTGTTGTGGTCACAGTTGTGGTACTTTCAGGAGCTGTTGTGCCTGTGGTTGTACTTTCTGTCACTGTGGTGCTTTCTGTTGTTGTTGTATCCACAGTTGTGGTCACGGGTGTGGTGCTTTCTGTTGTTGTGATCACAGTTGTGGTACTTTCAGGAGTTGTTGTGCCTGTGGTTGCACTTTCTGTCACTGTGGTGCTTTCTGTTGTTGTTGTATCCACAGCTGTGGTCACGGGTGTGGTGCTTTCTGTTGTTGTGGTCACAGTTGTGGTACTTTCAGGAGATGTTGATCCTGTGGTTGTGCTTTCTGTTGTTGTACCCACAGTTGTGGTCTCGGGTGGTGTGCTTTCTGTTGTTGTGGTCGCAGTTGTGGTACTTTCAGAAGTTGTTGTGCCTGTGGTTGTACTTTCTGTCACTGTGGTGCTTTCTGTTGTTGTTGTTGTATCCACAGTTGTGGTCAAGGGTGTGGTGCTTTCTGTTGTTGTGGTCACAGTTGTGGTACTTTCAGGAGTTGTTGTGCCTGTGGTTGTGCTTTCTGTTACTGTGCTGCTTTCTGTTGTTGTTGTATCCACAGTTGTGGTCACGGGTGTGATGCTTTCTGTTGTTGTGGTCACAGTTGTGGTACTTTCAGGAGTTGTTGTGCCTGTGGTTGTGCTTTCTGTTGTTGTACCCACAGTTGTGGTCTCGGGTGTTGTGCTTTCTGTTGTTGTGGTCACAGTTGTGGTACTTTCAGGAGTTGTTGTGCCTGTGGTTGTACTTTCTGTTGTTGTACCCACAGTTGTGGTCACGGGTGTGGTGTTTTCTGTTGTTGTGGTCGCAGTTGTGGTACTTTCAGGAGTTGTTGTGCCTGTGGTTGTACTTTCTGTCACTGTGGTGCTTTCTGTTGTTGTTGTATCTACAGTTGTGGTCACGGGTGTGGTGCTTTCTGTTGTTGTGGTCACAGTTGTGGTACTTTCAGGAGTTGTTGTGCCTGTGGTTGTGCTTTCTGTTACTGTGGTGCTTTCTGTTGTTGTTGTATCCACAGTTGTGGTCACGGGTGTTGTGCTTTCTGTTGTTGCGGTCACAGTTGTGGTACTTTCAGGAGTTGTTGTGCCTGTGGTTGTGCTTTCTGTTGTTGTACCCACAGTTGTCGTCACAGGTGTGGTGTTTTCTGTTGTTGTGGTCGCAGTTGTGGTACTTTCAGGAGTTGTTGTGCCTGTGGTTGTACTTTCTGTCACTGTGGTGCTTTCTGTTGTTGTTGTATCCACAGTTGTGGTCACGGGTGTGGTGCTTTCTGTTGTTGTGGTCACAGTTGTGGTACTTTCAGGAGTTGTTGTGCCTGTGGTTGTACTTTCTGTTACTGTGGTGCTTTCGGTTGTTGTTGTACCCATAGTTGTGGTCACGGGTGTGGTGATTTCTGTTGTTGTGGTCACAGTTGTGGTACTTTCAGGAGTTGTTTTGCCTGTGGTTGTACTTTCTGTTGTTGTATCCACAGTTGTGGTCTCGGGTGTGGTGCTTTCTGTTGTTGTGGTCACAGTTGTGGTACTTTCAGGAGTTGTTGTGCCTGTGGTTGTACTTTCTGTTGTTGTACCCACAGTTGTGGTCACGGGTGTGGTGTTTTCTGTTGTTGTGGTCGCAGTTGTGGTACTTTCAGGAGTTGTTGTGCCTGTGGTTGTACTTTCTGTCACTGTGGTGCTTTCTGTTGTTGTTGTATCCACAGTTGTGGTCTCGGGTGTGGTGCTTTCTGTTGTTGTGGTCACAGTTGTGGTACTTTCAGGAGTTGTTGTGCCTGTGGTTGTACTTTCTGTCACTGTGGTGCTTTCTGTTCTTGTTGTTGCATCTACAATTGTGGTCACGGGTGTGGTGCTTTCTGTTGTTGTGGTCACAGTTGTGGTACTTTCAGGAGTTGTTGTGCCTGTGGTTGTGCTTTCTGTTGTTGTACCCACAGTTGTGGTCTCGGGTGTTGTGCTTTCTGTTGTTGTGGTCACAGTTGTGGTACTTTCAGGAGTTGTTGTGCCTATGGTTGTACTTTCTGTCACTGTGGTGCTTTCTGTTGTTGTTGTATCCACAGTTGTTGTCACGGGTGTGGTGCTTTCTGTTGTTGTGGTCACAGTTGTGGTACTTTCAGGAGTTGTTGTGTCTGTGGTTGTGCTTTCTGTTGTTGTACCCACAGTTGTGGTCTCGGGTGTTGTGCTTTCTGTTGTTGTGGTCACAGTTGTGGTACTTTCAGGAGTTGTTGTGCCTGTGGTTGTACTTTCTGTCACTGTGGTGCTTTCTGTTGTTATTGAATCCACAGTTGTGGTCACGGGTGTGGTGCTTTCTGTTGTTGTGGTCACAGTTGTGGTACTTTCAGGAGTTGTGCCTGTGGTTGTGCTTTCTGTTGTTGTACCCACAGTTGTGGTCTCGGGTGTGGTGCTTTCTGTTGTTGTGGTCACAGTTGTGGTACTTTCAGGAGTTGTTGTGCTTTCTGTTGTTGTTGGATCCACAGCTGTGGTCACAGGTGTGGTGCTTTCTGTTGTTGTGGTCACAGTTGTGGTACTTTCAGGAGTTGTTGTGCCTGTGGTTGTACTTTCTGTCACTGTGGTGCTTTCTGTTGTTGTGGTCACAGTTGTGGTACTTTCAGGAGTTGTTGTGCCTGTGGTTGTGCTTTCTGTTGTTGTACCCACAGTTGTGGTCTCGGGTGTTGTGCTTTCTGTTGTTGTGGCCACAGTTGTGGTACTTTCAGGAGCTGTTGTGCCTGTGGTTGTACTTTCTGTCACTGTGGTGCTTTCTGTTGTTGTACCCACAGTTGTGGTCACGGGTGTGGTGCTTTCTGTTGTTGTGGTCACAGTTGTGGTACTTTCAGGAGTTGTTGTGCCTGTGGTTGTACTTTCTGTCACTGTGGTGCTTTCTGTTGTTGTACCCACACAGTTGTGGTCACAGGTGTGGTGCTTTCTGTTGTTGTGGTCACAGTTGTGGTACTTTCAGGAGTTGTTGTGCCTGTGGTTGTACTTTCTGTTACTGTGGTGCTTTCGGTTGTTGTTGTACCCATAGTTGTGGTCACGGGTGTGGTGATTTCTGTTGTTGTGGTCACAGTTGTGGTACTTTCAGGAGTTGTTGTGCCTGTGGTTGCACTTTCTGTTGTTGTATCCACAGTTGTGGTCTCGGGTGTGGTGCTTTCTGTTGTTGTGGTCACAGTTGTGGTACTTTCAGGAGTTGTTGTACCTGTGGTTGTACTTTCTGTCACTGTGGTGCTTTCTGTTGTTGTTGTACCCACAGTTGTGGTCACGGGTGTGGTGTTTTCTGTTGTTGTGGTCACAGTTGTGGTACTTTCAGGAGTTGTTGTGCCTGTGGTTGTACTTTCTGTTGTTGTACCCACAGTTGTGGTCACGGGTGTGGTGTTTTCTGTTGTTGTGGTCACAGTTGTGGTACTTTCAGGAGTTGTTGTGCCTGTGGTTGTACTTTCTGTCACTGTGGTGCTTTCTTTTGTTGTACCCACAGTTGTGGTCACGGGTGTGGTGCTTTCTGTTGTTGTGGTCACAGTTGTGGTACTTTCAGGAGTTGTTGTGCCTGTGGTTGTACTTTCTGTTACTGTGGTGCTTTCGGTTGTTGTTGTACCCATAGTTGTGGTCACGGGTGTGGTGATTTCTGTTGTTGTGGTCACAGTTGTGGTACTTTCAGGAGTTGTTGTGCCTGTGGTTGCACTTTCTGTTGTTGTATCCACAGTTGTGGTCTCGGGTGTGGTGCTTTCTGTTGTTGTGGTCACAGTTGTGGTACTTTCAGGAGTTGTTGTACCTGTGGTTGTACTTTCTGTCACTGTGGTGCTTTCTGTTGTTGTTGTACCCACAGTTGTGGTCACGGGTGTGGTGTTTTCTGTTGTTGTGGTCACAGTTGTGGTACTTTCAGGAGTTGTTGTGCCTGTGGTTGTACTTTCTGTTGTTGTACCCACAGTTGTGGTCACGGGTGTGGTGCTTTCTGTTGTTGTGGTCACAGTTGTGGTACTTTCAGGAGTTGTTGTGCCTGTGGTTGTACTTTCTGTCACTGTGGTGCTTTCTGTTCTTGTTGTTGCATCTACAATTGTGGTCACGGGTGTGGTGCTTTCTGTTGTTGTGGTCACAGTTGTGGTACTTTCAGGAGTTGTTGTGCCTGTGGTTGTGCTTTCTGTTGTTGTACCCACAGTTGTGGTCTCGGGTGTTGTGCTTTCTGTTGTTGTGGTCACAGTTGTGGTACTTTCAGGAGTTGTTGTGCCTATGGTTGTACTTTCTGTCACTGTGGTGCTTTCTGTTGTTGTTGTATCCACAGTTGTTGTCACGGGTGTGGTGCTTTCTGTTGTTGTGGTCACAGTTGTGGTACTTTCAGGAGTTGTTGTGTCTGTGGTTGTGCTTTCTGTTGTTGTACCCACAGTTGTGGTCTCGGGTGTGGTGCTTTCTGTTGTTGTGGTCACAGTTGTGGTACTTTCAGGAGCTGTTGTGCCTGTGGTTGTACTTTCTGTCACTGTGGTGCTTTCTGTTGTTGTACCCACAGTTGTGGTCACGGGTGTGGTGCTTTCTGTTGTTGTGGTCACAGTTGTGGTACTTTCAGGAGTTGTTGTGCCTGTGGTTGTACTTTCTGTCACTGTGGTGCTTTCTGTTGTTGTTGTATCCACAGCTGTGGTCACGGGTGTGGTGTTTTCTGTTGTTGTGGTCACAGTTGTGGTACTTTCAGGAGTTGTTGTGCCTGTGGTTGTACTTTCGGTTACTGTGGTGCTTTCTGTTATTGTTGTTGTACCCACATTTGTTGTCACAGTTGTGGCACTTTCAGGAGTTGTTGTGCCTGTGGTCATGCTTTCTGTTGTTGTGATGCCTGGTGTTGTGGTCTCCGGTGTGGTGCTTTCAGCTGTTGTGGTCTCCGTTGTGGTACTTTCAGAAGTTGTTGTGCCTGTGGTTGTACTTTCTTTTGCTGTGGTGCTTTCTGCTGTGATCACAGTTGTGGTGGTTTCTGCTGTTGTGGTCTCGGCTGTTGTACTTTCTAGAGTTGTTGTGTTAAAAATTATGTAGCCTGATGGTTATTCATTATTTCAGCTATAACTAGCTATATATATATATTTCAATAATAAAAATGCAAGTCCCTCCCCAGCTAGTGAACAGAACCATTAAAACTTGAGGCTTCTCCGAAAACAGTTGAAGTTAGAAGTACAGAGAATGGTGGAAAATATTGGTGGAAAAAATCTGAGTATCAGTAACGTCATGAAAAGGAGAGGTACGCCAGAAGATCGGCCTATAAGTCTATTAATCAGTCTATCAAAACATTCTTTAATAAGACATGTTAACTTGATTGGATGCCGTCCCTTGAGCATTTTGCTGTTCCATTTAGTTTAGATGGAATAGGACACGTAATAATAATTTGTATTAAGAAGAGCTGCTGCCTGCGCACTCCTGTCAGTACTGTACAGCTCATACTATATACCGGCGCACACTGCCCATGCTCAAAGTCCCCATCTTTTTGTGCTATTATGTAGTTTATTGGTTTATATAACACACATAAAAATGGATATGCATGTCAGAAGGATTGTTGATGTGAAGGATTGCTGATGTGTTATGTCTCTATAGAGTTAGCTTCATACATGGCTCAGTTTACTGTATTTATAAGGTAAAATTAATCTGTCATCATGCACTCACTCTCATGTCATTTCAAACCTATAAGATTGTCATAACTCTTCAAAATACAAATGAAGATATTTTTCAACAAACCAGAGAAAGATTTCTGTACCTCCATTTAAAGTAAATTCCTCTCAAACTTAAAAGATACCAAAAATGTCATAAAGGCATTATAAAAAAAAAAAATCAATTGAGTGGTCTAATCCAAATCCAAGTCTTCTGAAGAGACACGATGGCTTTATATGATGAACAGATTTACAAGGACGCACATACTGTAGTAAGCACGGACGTTCAAATGCTTGTGTGATGCGAGAAAACAACATGAGAGTGAGTAAATGCAGAACTAACCATTTACACTTTGGGAATAGTCATTTTGACATGCTTTCTTGCAATTAGAACTGTGACTGATTGCATTGATCATCTGAAGCGCATGCGCTGCCAGAATGACACTCCTCAAAGTGAAAACGCAAACATCATTTAAATCACTATATCACGTTTAGTTTTAGTAGTATGATTATTCAAAGCATTTTAAATGGTTTATTCTTAAGTGTATAGTGCATTAATAGTAAGAGAGGCGGAACATAGCAATCACTGGGAGTCTGTGTGCGTGCAGCGCGAGTACTCCATGAGAAAAGAAAATTAAGTTTACAGAGTTTCAATGACATTATATACAACATTATATATAGTAGTTTCATGTAGTATAGTATAGTAATGCAATGGGGGAATTTTTGTGTGTCCTGATAATAATATAATAACAATAATATTATTTTAATAATAGTAAAAAAGTAATAATAAAACAACATCTCTTCTTTATTTTGGCTTAAAATATTGTAATAAATATCGTATTGTGAGATTTAGTATCGTGATAGTATCAAATCGTGACACGCGTGTATCGTTACACCCCTATTAATCAATAGTCTGATTCTATGTTTCGTGTGGGCACTCAGAGTACCGGCAACATGTGAGAAGTGCCGTTACGCAGGAAAAACTGAGGGTAAGCTAATGATTAAAATAGAGAAGTGCCGATACTGTGTACCGGTGCGTACTGGCCCACTTCGAGCACTGCTCATTATACGTAAATAGTGTAACAGTTCATGTTTTTACTTGCAAGATAAGATTAAAAGATCAAATGTAATATTAAATATGTAGGTCTGGGATGGGGTGTGTGTGTTACATTTCCTAATAATTTTAATGCATTATTTTCCCCCATAACTAATTAAATAAATAAATTTACAATTTTAATATATTGTATGTAAAATATAAATATTTTCCGTATTTGGACGTTTTTCTTGCCACTGTTGCATTTGTCACTAGAAGCTTTAAAATGTACTATGGCACTGTTGTTGTGATACCTGTGTTGGGAATTGCTGTTGTAGTCGTACTTTCAGTCGTTGTGATGCCTTCTGTTGTTGCACTTTCTGTTGCTGTGGTGCTTTCTGTTGTTGTGGTACCCACAGTTGTGGTCTCAGGTGTGGTGCTTTCTGTTGTTGTGGTCACAGTTGTTGTACTTTCAGGAGTTGTTGTGCCTGTGGTTGTGCTTTCTGTTGTTGTACCCACAGTTGTGGTCTCGGGTGTGGTGCTTTCTGTTGTTGTGGTCACAGTTGTGGTACTTTCAGGAGTTGTTGTGCCTGTGGTTGTGCTTTCTGTTGTTGTACCCACAGTTGTCGTCACAGGTGTGGTGTTTTCTGTTGTTGTGGTCACAGTTGTGGTACTTTCAGGAGTTGTTGTGCCTATGGTTGTACTTTCTGTTACTGTGGTGCTTTCTGTTGTTGTTGTACCCACAGTTGTGGTCTCGGGTGTGGTGCTTTCTGTTGTTGTGGTCACAGTTGTGGTACTTTCAGGAGTTGTTGTGCCTGTGGTTGTGCTTTCTGTTGTTGTACCCACAGTTGTCGTCACAGGTGTGGTGTTTTCTGTTGTTGTGGTCACAGTTGTGGTACTTTCAGGAGTTGTTGTGCCTATGGTTGTACTTTCTGTTACTGTGGTGCTTTCTGTTGTTGTTGTATCCACAGCTGTGGTCACAGGTGTGGTGCTTTCTGTTGTTGTGGTCACAGTTGTGGTACTTTCAGGAGCTGTTGTGCCTGTGGTTGTACTTTCTGTCACTGTGGTGCTTTCTGTTGTTGTACCCACAGTTGTGGTCACGGGTGTGGTGCTTTCTGTTGTTGTGGTCACAGTTGTGGTACTTTCAGGAGTTGTTGTGCCTGTGGTTGTGCTTTCTGTTGTTGTACCCACACTGTGGTCACAGGTGTGGTGCTTTCTGTTGTTGTGGTCACAGTTGTGGTACTTTCAGGAGCTGTTGTGCCTGTGTTGTACTGTTGTCTGTCACTGTGGTGCTTTCTGTTGTTGTTGTACCCACAGTTGAGGTCACACTTGTGTGTGGTGCTTTCTGTTGTTGTGGTCACAGTTGTGGTACTTTCAGGAGCTGTGCCTGTGGTTGTGCTTTCTGTTGTTGTACCCACAGTTGTGGTCTCGGGTGTGGTGCTTTCTGTTGTTGTGGTCACAGTTGTGGTACTTTCAGGAGTTGTTGTGCCTGTGGTTGTGCTTTCTGTTGTTGTTGTATCCACAGCTGTGGTTACAGGTGTGGTGCTTTCTGTTGTTGTGGTCACAGTTGTGGTACTTTCAGGAGTTGTTGTGCCTATGGTTGTACTTTCTGTCACTGTGGTGCTTTCTGTTGTTGTTGTATCCACAGCTGTGGTTACAGGTGTGGTGCTTTCTGTTGTTGTGGTCACAGATGTGGTACTTTCAGGAGTTGTTGTGCCTGTGGTTGTACTTTCTGTCACTGTGGTGCTTTCTGTTGTTGTTGTATCCAGAGCTGTGGTCACAGGTGTAGTGCTTTCTGTTGTTGTGGTCACAGATGTGGTACTTTCAGAAATTGTTGTGCCTGTGGTTGTACTTTCTGTCACTGTGGTGCTTTCTGTTGTTGTACCCACAGTTGTGGTCACGGGTGTGGTGCTTTCTGTTGTTGTGGTCACAGTTGTGGTACTTTCAGGAGTTGTTGTGCCTGTGGTTGTACTTTCTGTCACTGTGGTGCTTTCTGTTGTTGTTGTATCCAGAGCTGTGGTCACAGGTGTAGTGCTTTCTGTTGTTGTGGTCACAGATGTGGTACTTTCAGGAGTTGTTGTGCCTGTGGTTGTGCTTTCTGTTGTTGTACCCACAGTTGTTGTTGTTGTCTGTGGTTCGGGTGTGGTGCTTTCTGTTGTTGTGGTCACAGTTGTGGTACTTTCAGGAGTTGTTGTGCCTATGGTTGTACTTTCTGTTACTGTGGTGCTTTCTGTTGTTGTTGTATCCACAGCTGTGGTCACAGGTGTGGTGCTTTCTGTTGTTGTGGTCACAGTTGTGGTACTTTCAGGAGTTGTGCCTGTGGTTGTGCTTTCTGTTGTAGTACCCACAGTTGTGGTCTCGGGTGTGGTGCTTTCTGTTGTTGTGGTCACAGTTGTGGTACTTTCAGGAGTTGTTGTGCCTGTGGTTGTGCTTTCTGTTGTTGTTTTATCCACAGCTGTGGTCACAGGTGTGGTGCTTTCTGTTGTTGTGGTCACAGTTGTGGTACTTTCAGGAGCTGTTGTGCCTGTGGTTGTACTTTCTGTCACTGTGGTGCTTTCTGTTGTTGTTGTTGTATCCAGAGCTGTTGTCACAGGTGTAGTGCTTTCTGTTGTTGTGGTCACAGATGTGGTACTTTCAGGAGTTGTTGTGCCTGTGGTTGTGCTTTCTGTTGTTGTAGCCACAGTTGTGGTCTCGGGTGTGGTGCTTTCCGTTGTTGTGGTCACAGTTGTGGTACTTTCAGGAGATGTTGTGCCTGTGGTTGTGCTTTCTGTTGTTGTACCCACAGTTGTGGTCTCGCTTGTGGTGCTTTCTGTTGTTGTGGTCACTGTTGTGGTACTTTCAGGAGTTGTTGTGCCTGTGGTTGTGCTTTCTGTTGTTGTACCCACAGTTGTGGTCTCGGGTGTTGTGCTTTCTGTTGTTGTGGTCACAGTTGTGGTACTTTCAGGAGTTGTTGTGCCTATGGTTGTACTTTCTGTTACTGTGGTGCTTTCTGTTGTTGTTGTATCCACAGTTGTGGTCACGGGTGTGGTGCTTTCTGTTGTTGTGGTCACAGTTGTGGTACTTTCAGGAGCTGTTGTGCCTGTGGTTGTACTTTCTGTCACTGTGGTGCTTTCTGTTGTTGTTGTACCCACAGTTGTGGTCTCGGGTGTGGTGCTTTCTGTTGTTGTGGTCACAGTTGTGGTACTTTCAGGAGTTGTTGTGCCTGTGGTTGTGCTTTCTGTTGTTGTACCCACAGTTGTGGTCTCGGGTGTGGTGCTTTCTGTTGTTGTGGTCACAGTTGTGGTACTTTCAGGAGCTGTTGTGCCTGTGGTTGTACTTTCTGTCACTGTGGTGCTTTCTGTTGTTGTTGTACCCACAGTTGAGGTCACGGGTGTGGTGCTTTCTGTTGTTGTGGTCACAGTTGTGGTACTTTCAGGAGCTGTTGTGCCTGTGGTTGTACTTTCTGTCACTGTGGTGCTTTCTGTTGTTGTACCCACAGTTGTGGTCACAGGTGTGGTGCTTTCTGTTGTTGTGGTCACAGTTGTGGTACTTTCAGGAGTTGTTGTGCCTGTGGTTGTGCTTTCTGTTGTTGTACCCACAGTTGTGGTCTCAGGTGTGCTGCTTTCTGTTGTTGTGGTCACAGTTGTGGTACTTTCAGGAGATGTTGTGCCTGTGGTTGTGCTTTCTGTTGTTGTACCCACAGTTGTGGTCTCGGGTGTGGTGCTTTCTGTTGTTGTGGTCACAGTTGTGGTACTTTCAGGAGTTGTTGTGCCTGTGGTTGTGCTTTCTGTTGTTGTACCCACAGTTGTGGTCTCGGGTGTTGTGCTTTCTGTTGTTGTGGTCACAGTTGTGGTACTTTCAGGAGTTGTTGTGCCTGTGGTTGTACTTTCTGTCACTGTGGTGCTTTCTGTTGTTGTTGTACCCACAGTTGTGGTCTCGGGTGTGGTGCTTTCTGTTGTTGTGGTCACAGTTGTGGTACTTTCAGGAGTTGTTGTGCCTGTGGTTGTGCTTTCTGTTGTTGTACCCACAGTTGTGGTCTCGGTGTTGTGCTTTCTGTTGTTGTGGTCACAGTTGTGGTACTTTCAGGAGTTGTTGTGCCTGTGGTTGTACTTTCTGTCACTGTGGTGCTTTCTGTTGTTGTTGTATCCACAGCTGTGGTCACGGGTGTGGTGCTTTCTGTTGTTGTGGTCACAGTTGTGGTACTTTCAGGAGTTGTTGTGCCTGTGGTTGTGCTTTCTGTTACTGTGGTGCTTTCTGTTGTTGTTGTATCCACAGTTGTGGTCACGGGTGTGGTGCTTTCTGTTGTTGTGGTCACAGTTGTGGTACTTTCAGGAGTTGTTGTGCCTGTGGTTGTGCTTTCTGTTGTTGTTGTATCCACAGCTGTGGTCACAGGTGTGGTGCTTTCTGTTGTTGTGGTCACAGTTGTGGTACTTTCAGGAGTTGTTGTGCCTGTGGTTGTACTTTCTGTCACTGTGGTGCTTTCTGTTGTTGTTGTATCCACAGCTGTGGTTACAGGTGTGGTGCTTTCTGTTGTTGTGGTCACAGTTGTGGTACTTTCAGGAGTTGTTGTGCCTGTGGTTGTACTTTCTGTCACTGTGGTGCTTTCTGTTGTTGTTGTACCCACAGTTGTGGTCACGGGTGTGGTGCTTTCTGTTGTTGTGGTCACAGTTGTGGTACTTTCAGGAGTTGTTGTGCCTGTGGTGGTTGTGCTTTCTGTTGTTGTATCCACAGTTGTGGTCTCGGGTGTGGTGCTTTCTGTTGTTGTGGTCACAGTTGTGGTACTTTCAGGAGTTGTTGTTGTTGTGCCTGTGGTTGTGCTTTCTGTTGTTGTACCCACAGTTGTGGTCACGGGTGTGGTGCTTTCTGTTGTTGTGGTCACAGTTGTGGTACTTTCAGGAGTTGTTGTGCCTGTGGTTGTACTTTCTGTCACTGTGGTGCTTTCTGTTGTTGTTGTATCCACAGTTGTGGTCTCAGGTGTGGTGCTTTCTGTTGTTGTGGTCACAGTTGTGGTACTTTCAGGAGTTGTTGTGCCTGTGGTTGTACTTTCTGTCACTGTGGTGCTTTCTGTTGTTGTTGTATCCACAGTTGTGGTCACGGGTGTGGTGCTTTCTGTTGTTGTGGTCACAGTTGTGGTACTTTCAGGAGTTGTTGTGCCTGTGGTTGTGCTTTCTGTTCTGTACCCACAGTTGTGGTCTCAGGTGTGGTGCTTTCTGTTGTTGTGGTCACAGTTGTGGTACTTTCAGGAGTTGTTGTGCCTGTGGGTTGTTGTACTTTCTGTCACTGTGGTGCTTTCTGTTGTTGTTGTATCCACAGTTGTGGTCTCAGGTGTGGGTGTGGTGCTTTCTGTTGTTGTGGTCACAGTTGTGGTACTTTCAGGAGTTGTTGTGCCTGTGGTTGTGCTCTGTCTGGTTCTGTTGTTGTTGTATCCACAGTTGTGGTCACAGGTGTGGTGCTTTCTGTTGTTGTGGTCACAGTTGTGGTACTTTCAGGAGTTGTTGTGCCTGTGGTTGTACTTTCTGTCACTGTGGTGCTTTCTGTTGTTGTTGTATCCACAGTTGTGGTCACGGGTGTGGTGCTTTCTGTTGTTGTGGTCACAGTTGTGGTACTTTCAGGAGTTGTGCCTGTGGTTGTGCTTTCTGTTGTTGTACCCACAGTTGTGGTCTCGGGTGTGGTGCTTTCTGTTGTTGTGGTCACAGTTGTGGTACTTTCAGGAGTTGTTGTGCCTGTGGTTGTGCTTTCTGTCACTGTGGTGCTTTCTGTTGTTGTATCCACAGCTGTGGTCACAGGTGTGGTGGTGTTGTTGTGGTTGTGTGTGGTCACAGTTGTTGTGGTCACAGTTGTGGTACTTTCAGGAGTTGTTGTGCCTGTGGTTGTGCTTTCTGTTGTTGTATCCACAGTTGTGGTCACAGGTGTTGTGCTTTCTGTTGTTGTGGTCACAGTTGTGGTACTTTCAGGAGTTGTTGTGCCTGTGGTTGTACTTTCTCACAGTTGTTCTGTCACTGTGGTGCTTTCTGTTGTTGTTGTATCCACAGTTGTGGTCACGGGTGTGGTGCTTTCTGTTGTTGTGGTCACAGTTGTGGTACTTTCAGGAGTTGTTGTGCCTGTGGTTGTACTTTCTGTCACTGTGGTGCTTTCTGTTGTTGTACCCACAGTTGTGGTCACAGGTGTGGTGCTTTCTGTTGTTGTGGTCACAGTTGTGGTACTTTCAGGAGTTGTTGTGCCTGTGGTTGTACTTTCTGTCACTGTGGTGCTTTCTGTTGTTGTTGTATCCAGAGCTGTGGTCACAGGTGTAGTGCTTTCTGTTGTTGTGGTCACAGTTGTGGTACTTTCAGGAGTTGTTGTGCCTGTGGTTGTGCTTTCTGTTGTTGTACCCACAGTTGTGGTCACAGGTGTGGTGCTTTCTGTTGTTGTGGTCACAGTTGTGGTACTTTCAGGAGTTGTTGTGCCTGTGGTTGTACTTTCTGTCACTGTGGTGCTTTCTGTTGTTGTTGTATCCACAGCTGTGGTCACAGGTGTGGTGCTTTCTGTTGTTGTGGTCACAGTTGTGGTACTTTCAGGAGTTGTTGTGCCTGTGGTTGTGCTTTCTGTTGTTGTACCCACAGTTGTGGTCTCGGGTGTGGTGCTTTCTGTTGTTGTGGTCACAGTTGTGGTACTTTCAGGAGTTGTTGTGCCTGTGGTTGTGCTTTCTGTTGTTGTACCCACAGTTGTGGTCACAGGTGTGGTGCTTTCTGTTGTTGTGGTCACAGTTGTGGTACTTTCAGGAGCTGTTGTGCCTGTGGTTGTACTTTCTGTCACTGTGGTGCTTTCTGTTGTTGTTGTATCCACAGTTGTGGTCACAGGTGTGGTGCTTTCTGTTGTTGTGGTCACAGTTGTGGTACTTTCAGGAGTTGTTGTTGTTGTGCCTGTGGTTGTGCTTTCTGTTGTTGTTGTATCCACAGTTGTGGTCTCGGGTGTGGTGCTTTCTGTTGTTGTGGTCACAGTTGTGGTACTTTCAGGAGTTGTTGTGCCTGTGGTTGTACTTTCTGTCACTGTGGTGCTGTTGTTGTTGTTGACCCACAGTTGTGGTCACAGGTGTGGTGCTTTCTGTTGTTGTGGTCACAGTTGTGGTACTTTCAGGAGTTGTTGTGTGCCTGTGTTGCTTTCTGTGTTGTGCTTTCTGTTGTTGTACCCACAGTTGTGGTCTCGGGTGTGGTGCTTTCTGTTGTTGTGGTCACAGTTGTGGTACTTTCAGGAGTTGTTGTGCCTGTGGTTGTACTTTCTGTCACTGTGGTGCTTTCTGTTGTTGTTGTTGTATCCACAGCTGTGGTCACAGGTGTGGTGCTTTCTGTTGTTGTGGTCACAGTTGTGGTACTTTCAGGAGTTGTTGTGCCTGTGGTTGTACCTGTCTGTTGTGCTTTCTGTTGTTGTACCCACAGTTGTGGTCTCGGGTGTTGTGCTTTCTGTTGTTGTGGTCACAGTTGTGGTACTTTCAGGAGTTGTTGTGCCTGTGGTTGTACTTTCTGTCACTGTGGTGCTTTCTGTTGTTGTTGTATCCACAGCTGTGGTCACAGGTGTGGTGCTTTCTGTTGTTGTGGTCACAGTTGTGGTACTTTCAGGGAGTTGTTGTACCTGTGGTTGTGCTTTCTGTTGTTGTACCCACAGTTGTGGTCTCAGGTGTGGTGCTTTCTGTTGTTGTGGTCACAGTTGTGGTACTTTCAGGAGTTGTTGTGCCTGTGGTTGTACTTTCTGTCACTGTGGTGCTTTCTGTTGTTGTTGTATCCACAGTTGTGGTCACAGGTGTGGTGCTTTCTGTTGTTGTGGTCACAGTTGTGGTACTTTCAGGAGTTGTTGTGCCTGTGGTTGTACTTTCTGTCACTGTGGTGCTTTCTGTTGTTGTTGTATCCACAGTTGTGGTCACGGGTGTGGTGCTTTCTGTTGTTGTGGTCACAGTTGTGGTACTTTCAGGAGTTGTTGTGCCTGTGGTTGTACTTTCTGTCACTGTGGTGCTTTCTGTTGTTGTTGTTGTACCCACGGGTGTGGTTTGTTGTGGTCACAGTTGTGGTCTTTCAGGAGTGTGGTGCTGTGTGCACTTCTGCCTGCTTTCTGTTGTTGTGGTCACTGGTGTTGTGGTCTCCGGTGTGGTTTGTTGTACTTTCTTTCTGAGTTGTTGTGCCTGTGGTTGTACTTTCTGCTGTGGTGCTTTCTGCTGTGTGCTTTCTGTTGTTTGTGTGGTCACAGCTGTCTGCTGTTGTGGTCTTGGCTGTTGTACTTTCTAGAGTTGTTGTGTTGTAGCCTGTGGTTATTCATTTCAGCTATAACTGGCTATATATATATATTTCAATAATAAAAATGCAAGTTCCCCAGCTAGTGAACAGAACCATTAAAACTTGAGTGCTTCTGTTGAAAACAGTTGAAGTTAGAAGTACAGAGAATGGTGGAAAATATTGGAAAAAATCTGAGTATCAGTAACGTCATGAGTTGTGTACGCCAGAAGATCAGCCTATAAGTCTATTAATCAGTCTATCAAAACATTCTTTAATAAGACATGTTAACTTGATTGGATGTCTGTCCCTTGAGCATTTTGCTGTTCCATTTAGTTTAGATGGAATAGGACACGTAATAATAATTTGTATTAAGAAGAGCTGCTGCCTACGCACTCCTGTCAGTACTGTACAGCTCATACTATATGCACACTGCCCATGTTCAAAGTCCCCATCTTTTTGCTATTGTGGTGCTTTTATTGTTGTATAACACACATAAAAATGGATATGCATGTCAGAAGGATTGTTGTGAAGGATTGTTGTGCTGTCTCTATTGTTAGCTTCATACATGGCTCAGTTTACTGTATTTATAAGGTAAAATTAATCTGTCATCATGCACTCACTCTCATGTCATTTCAAACCTATAAGATTGTCATAACTCTTCAAAATACAAATGAAGATATTTTTCAACAAACCAGAGAAAGATTTCTGTACCTCCATTTAAAGTAAATTCCTCTCAAACTTAAAAGATACCAAAAATGTCATAAAGGCATTATAAAAAAAAAAATCAATTGAGTGGTCTAATCCAAATCCAAGTCTTCTGAAGAGACACGATGGCTTTATATGATGAACAGATTTACAAGGACGCACATACTGTAGTAAGCACGGACGTTCAAATGCTTGTGTGTGCGAGAAAACAACATGAGAGTGAGTAAATGCAGAACTTGGTTTTACACTTTGGGAATAGTCATTTTGACATGCTTTCTGTTGCAATTAGAACTGTGCTGATTGCATTGATCATCTGAAGCGTGCGGTCACAGAATGACACTCCTCAAAGTGTTGTGCAAACATCATTTTCACTGCTTAGTTTTAGTAGTATGATTATTCAAAGCATTTTGTGGTTTATTCTTAAGTGTATAGTGCATTAATAGTGAACATAGCAATCACTGGGAGTCTGTGTGGCAGTTGTGCAGCAGTTGAGTACTCCATGAGAAAAGAAAATTAAGTTTACAGAGTTTCAATGACATTATATACAACATTATATATAGTAGTTTCATGTAGTATAGTATAGTAATGCCAATGGGGAATTTTGTGTGTGTGATAATAATATAATAACAATAATATTATTTTAATAATAGTAAAAAGTAATAATAAAACAACATCTCTTCTTTATTTTGGCTTAAAATATTGTAATAATATCATTGAGAGATTTGTATCGTGATAGTATCAAATCGTGACACGCTGCGTGTATTGTGTATTAATCAATGTCTGCTTTCTATGTTGTTGTCAGAGTACCGCAACATGTGAGAAGTGCCCGTTACGCAGGAAAAACTGAGGGTAAGCTAATGATTAAAATAGAGAAGTCCGATAGTTGTGTACCGTGCAGGAGTTGTTGTGCCACTTGGAGCACTTTCTGCTCATTATACGTAAATAGTGTAACAGTTCATGTTTTTACTTGCAAGATAAGATTAAAAGATCAAATGTATGTAGGTCTGGGATGGTGCTTTCTGTGTGTGGTTACATTTCTAATAATTTTAATGCATTGTTGTCCCCTAACTAATTGTGCTAAATTTACAATTGTAATATATTGTATGTAAAATATAAATATTTTCCTGTATTTGGACGTTTTTCTTGCCACTGTTGTGGTCACTAGAAGCTTTAAAATGTACTATGGCACTGTTGTTGTGATACCTGTGTTGGGAATTGCTGTTGTAGTCGTACTTTCAGTCGTTGTGATGCCTTCTGTTGTTGCACTTTCTGTTGCTGTGGTGCTTTCTGTTGTTGTGGTACCCACAGTTGTGGTCTCAGGTGTGGTGCTTTCTGTTGTTGTGGTCACAGTTGTTGTACTTTCAGGAGTTGTTGTGCCTGTGGTTGTGCTTTCTGTTGTTGTACCCACAGTTGTGGTCTCGGGTGTGGTGCTTTCTGTTGTTGTGGTCACAGTTGTGGTACTTTCAGGAGTTGTTGTGCCTGTGGTTGTGCTTTCTGTTGTTGTACCCACAGTTGTGGTCTCGGGTGTTGTGCTTTCTGTTGTTGTGGTCACAGTTGTGGTACTTTCAGGAGTTGTTGTGCCTATGGTTGTACTTTCTGTTACTGTGGTGCTTTCTGTTGTTGTTGTATCCACAGCTGTGGTCACAGGTGTGGTGCTTTCTGTTGTTGTGGTCACAGTTGTGGTACTTTCAGGAGTTGTTGTGCCTGTGGTTGTACTTTCTGTTGTGGTGCTTTCTGTTGTTGTACCCACAGTTGTGGTCACGGTGTGGTGCTTTCTGTTGTTGTGGTCACAGTTGTGGTACTTTCAGGAGTTGTTGTGCCTGTGGTTGTACTTTCTGTCACTGTGGTGCTTTCTGTTGTTGTTGTATCCACAGCTGTGGTCACAGGTGTGGTGCTTTCTGTTGTTGTGGTCACAGTTGTGGTACTTTCAGGAGTTGTTGTGCCTGTGGTTGTGTGGTGCTTTCTGTTGTTGTACCCACAGTTGTGGTCACGGGTGTGGTGCTTTCTGTTGTTGTGGTCACAGTTGTGGTACTTTCAGGAGTTGTTGTGCCTGTGGTTGTACTTTCTGTCACTGTGGTGCTTTCTGTTGTTGTTGTATCCACAGCTGTGGTCACAGGTGTGGTGCTTTCTGTTGTTGTGGTCACAGTTGTGGTACTTTCAGGAGCTGTTGTGCCTGTGGTTGTACTTTCTGTCACTGTGGTGCTTTCTGTTGTTGTTGTACCCACAGTTGAGGTCACGGGTGTGGTGCTTTCTGTTGTTGTGGTCACAGTTGTGGTACTTTCAGGAGTTGTTGTGCCTGTGGTTGTGCTTTCTGTTGTTGTATCCACAGCTGTGGTCACGGGTGTGGTGCTTTCTGTTGTTGTGGTCACAGTTGTGGTACTTTCAGGAGTTGTTGTGCCTGTGCCTGTGGTTGTCTTTCTGTTGTTGTAGCCACAGTTGTGGTCACAGGTGTGGTGCTTTCTGTTGTTGTGGTCACAGTTGTGGTACTTTCAGGAGTTGTTGTGCCTGTGGTTGTACTTTCTGTCACTGTGGTGCTTTCTGTTGTTGTTGTATCCACAGCTGTGGTTACAGGTGTGGTGCTTTCTGTTGTTGTGGTCACAGATGTGGTACTTTCAGGAGTTGTTGTGCCTGTGGTTGTACTTTCTGTCACTGTGGTGCTTTCTGTTGTTGTTGTATCCAGAGCTGTGGTCACAGGTGTAGTGCTTTCTGTTGTTGTGGTCACAGATGTGGTACTTTCAGGAGTTGTTGTGCCTGTGGTTGTACTTTCTGTCACTGTGGTGCTTTCTGTTGTTGTTGTACCCACAGTTGTGGTCACAGGTGTGGTGCTTTCTGTTGTTGTGGTCACAGTTGTGGTACTTTCAGGAGTTGTTGTGCCTGTGGTTGTACTTTCTGTCACTGTGGTGCTTTCTGTTGTTGTTGTATCCAGAGCTGTGGTCACAGGTGTAGTGCTTTCTGTTGTTGTGGTCACAGATGTGGTACTTTCAGGAGCTGTTGTGCCTGTGGTTGTACTTTCTGTCACTGTGGTGCTTTCTGTTGTTGTACCCACAGTTGTGGTCACGGGTGTGGTGCTTTCTGTTGTTGTGGTCACAGTTGTGGTACTTTCAGGAGTTGTTGTGCCTGTGGTTGTACTTTCTGTCACTGTGGTGCTTTCTGTTGTTGTTGTATCCACAGCTGTGGTCACAGGTGTGGTGCTTTCTGTTGTTGTGGTCACAGTTGTGGTACTTTCAGGAGTTGTTGTGCCTGTGGTTGTGCTTTCTGTTGTTGTACCCACAGTTGTGGTCTCAGTGGTGTGGTGCTTTCTGTTGTTGTGGTCACAGTTGTGGTACTTTCAGGAGTTGTTGTGCCTGTGGTTGTGCTTTCTGTTGTTGTTGTATCCACAGCTGTGGTCACAGGTGTGGTGCTTTCTGTTGTTGTGGTCACAGTTGTGGTACTTTCAGGAGCTGTTGTGCCTGTGGTTGTACTTTCTGTCACTGTGGTGCTTTTTCTGTTGTTGTTGTATCCAGAGCTGTTGTCACAGGTGTAGTGCTTTCTGTTGTTGTGGTCACAGATGTGGTACTTTCAGGAGTTGTTGTGCCTGTGGTTGTGCTTTCTGTTGTTGTAGCCACAGTTGTGGTCTCGGGTGTGGTGCTTTCCGTTGTTGTGGTCACAGTTGTGGTACTTTCAGGAGATGTTGTGCCTGTGGTTGTGCTTTCTGTTGTTGTGGTCACAGTTGTGGTACTTGTGGTGCTTTCTGTTGTTGTGCACTGTGGTTGTACTTTCAGGAGTTGTTGTGCCTGTGGTTGTGCTTTCTGTTGTTGTACCCACAGTTGTGGTCTCGGGTGTTGTGCTTTCTGTTGTTGTGGTCACAGTTGTGGTACTTTCAGGAGTTGTTGTGCCTGTGGTTGTACTTTCTGTTACTGTGGTGCTTTCTGTTGTTGTTGTATCCACAGTTGTGGTCACGGGTGTGGTGCTTTCTGTTGTTGTGGTCACAGTTGTGGTACTTTCAGGAGTTGTTGTGCCTGTGGTTGTACTTTCTGTCACTGTGGTGCTTTCTGTTGTTGTTGTATCCACAGTTGTGGTCACAGGTGTGGTGCTTTCTGTTGTTGTGGTCACAGTTGTGGTACTTTCAGGAGTTGTTGTGCCTGTGGTTGTGCTTTCTGTTGTTGTACCCACAGTTGTGGTCACAGGTGTGGTGCTTTCTGTTGTTGTGGTCACAGTTGTGGTACTTTCAGGAGTTGTTGTGCCTGTGGTTGTACTTTCTGTCACTGTGGTGCTTTCTGTTGTTGTTGTATCCACAGTTGTGGTCACAGGTGTGGTGCTTTCTGTTGTTGTGGTCACAGTTGTGGTACTTTCAGGAGTTGTTGTGCCTGTGGTTGTACTTTCTGTCACTGTGGTGCTTTCTGTTGTTGTTGTATCCACAGTTGTTGTCACGGGTGTGGTGCTTTCTGTTGTTGTGGTCACAGTTGTGGTACTTTCAGGAGTTGTTGTGCCTGTGGTTGTGCTTTCTGTTGTTGTACCCACAGTTGTGGTCTCAGGTGTGGTGCTTTCTGTTGTTGTTGGTGTCACAGTTGTGGTACTTTCAGGAGTTGTTGTGTGTCTTTGGTTGTGCTTTCTGTTGTTGTTGTATCCACAGTTGTGGTCTGCTTTTTGTTGTGGTCACAGCCTGTGTGGTACTTTCAGGAGTTGTTGTGGCACTGTTGTGGTACTTTCTGTGCCTGTGGTTGTGCTTTCTGTTGTTGTTGTACCCACAGTTGTGGTCTCGGGTGTGGTGCTTTCTGTTGTTGTGGTCACAGTTGTGGTACTTTCAGGAGTTGTTGTGCCTGTGGTTGTACTTTCTGTCACTGTGGTGCTTTCTGTTGTTGTTGTATCCACAGCTGTGGTCACAGGTGTGGTGCTTTCTGTTGTTGTGGTCACAGTTGTGGTACTTTCAGGAGTTGTTGTGCCTGTGGTTGTGCTTTCTGTTGTTGTACCCACAGTTGTGGTCTCGGGTGTGGTGCTTTCTGTTGTTGTGGTCACAGTTGTGGTACTTTCAGGAGTTGTTGTGCCTGTGGTTGTGCTTTCTGTTGTTTGTACCCACAGTTGTGGTCTCGGGTGTGGTGCTTTCTGTTGTTGTGGTCACAGTTGTGGTACTTTCAGGAGTTGTTGTGCCTGTGGTTGTACTTTCTGTCACTGTGGTGCTTTCTGTTGTTGTTGTATCCACAGCTGTGGTCACAGGTGTGGTGCTTTCTGTTGTTGTGGTCACAGTTGTGGTACTTTCAGGAGCTGTTGTGCCTGTGGTTGTACTTTCTGTCACTGTGGTGCTTTCTGTTGTTGTATCCACAGCTGTGGTCACGGGTGTGGTGCTTTCTGTTGTTGTGGTCACAGTTGTGGTACTTTCAGGAGATGTTGTGCCTGTGGTTGTGCTTTCTGTTGTTGTACCCACAGTTGTGGTCTCGGGTGTGGTGCTTTCTGTTGTTGTGGTCACTGTTGTGGTACTTTCAGGAGTTGTTGTGCCTGTGGTTGTGCTTTCTGTTGTTGTACCCACAGTTGTGGTCTCGGGTGTGGTGCTTTCTGTTGTTGTGGTCACAGTTGTGGTACTTTCAGGAGTTGTTGTGCCTGTGGTTGTACTTTCTGTCACTGTGGTGCTTTCTGTTGTTGTTGTACCCACAGTTGTGGTCTCGGGTGTGGTGCTTTCTGTTGTTGTGGTCACAGTTGTGGTACTTTCAGGAGTTGTTGTGCCTGTGGTTGTACTTTCTGTCACTGTGGTGCTTTCTGTTGTTGTTGTATCCACAGTTGTGGTCACAGGTGTGGTGCTTTCTGTTGTTGTGGTCACAGTTGTGGTACTTTCAGGAGTTGTTGTGCCTGTGGTTGTACTTTCTTCACTGTGGTGCTTTCTGTTGTTGTTGTATCCACAGCTGTGGTCACAGGTGTGGTGCTTTCTGTTGTTGTGGTCACAGTTGTGGTACTTTCAGGAGTTGTTGTGCCTGTGGTTGTACTTTCTGTCACTGTGGTGCTTTCTGTTGTTGTTGTATCCACAGTTGTGGTCACAGGTGTGGTGCTTTCTGTTGTTGTGGTCACAGTTGTGGTACTTTCAGGAGTTGTTGTGCCTGTGGTTGTGCTTTCTGTTGTTGTACCCACAGTTGTGGTCTCAGGTGTGGTGCTTTCTGTTGTTGTGGTCACAGTTGTGGTACTTTCAGGAGTTGTTGTGCCTGTGTTGTGCTTTGCTTTGTTCTGTTTATCCACAGTTGTGGTCACAGGTGTGGTGCTTTCTGTTGTTGTGGTCACAGTTGTGGTACTTTCAGGAGTTGTTGTGCCTGTGGTTGTACTTTCTGTCACTGTGGTGCTTTCTGTTGTTGTTGTATCCACAGCTGTGGTCACAGGTGTAGTGCTTTCTGTTGTTGTGGTCACAGATGTGGTACTTTCAGGAGTTGTTGTGCCTGTGGTTGTACTTTCTGTCACTGTGGTGCTTTCTGTTGTTGTACCCACAGTTGTGGTCACAGGTGTGGTGCTTTCTGTTGTTGTGGTCACAGTTGTGGTACTTTCAGGAGTTGTTGTGCCTGTGGTTGTACTTTCTGTCACTGTGGTGCTTTCTGTTGTTCTGTATCCACAGCTGTGGTCACAGGTGTGGTGCTTTCTGTTGTTGTGGTCACAGTTGTGGTACTTTCAGGAGTTGTTGTGCCTGTGGTTGTGCTTTCTGTTGTTTACCCACAGTTGTGGTCTCGGGGTGGTGCTTTCTGTTGTTGTGGTCACAGTTGTGGTACTTTCAGGAGTTGTTGTGCCTGTGGTTGTACTTTCTGTCACTGTGGTGCTTTCTGTTGTTGTTGTATCCACAGCTGTGGTCACAGGTGTGGTGCTTTCTGTTGTTGTGGTCACAGTTGTGGTACTTTCAGGAGTTGTTGTGCCTGTGGTTGTGCTTTCTGTTGTTGTACCCACAGTTGTGGTCTCGGGTGTGGTGCTTTCTGTTGTTGTGGTCACAGTTGTGGTACTTTCAGGAGTTGTGCCTGTGGTTGTGCTTTCTGTCACTGTGGTGCTTTCTGTTGTTGTATCCACAGCTGTGGTTACAGGTGTGGTGCTTTCTGTTGTTGTGGTCACAGTTGTGGTACTTTCAGGAGTTGTTGTGCCTGTGGTTGTACTTTCTGTCACTGTGGTGCTTTCTGTTGTTGTTGTATCCAGAGCTGTGGTCACAGGTGTAGTGCTTTCTGTTGTTGTGGTCACAGATGTGGTACTTTCAGGAGTTGTTGTGCCTGTGGTTGTGCTTTCTGTTGTTGTACCCACAGTTGTGGTCTCGGGTGTGGTGCTTTCTGTTGTTGTGGTCACAGTTGTGGTACTTTCAGGAGTTGTTGTGCCTGTGGTTGTGCTTTCTGTTGTTGTTGTATCCACAGTTGTGGTCTCTCGGTGTGGTGCTTTCTGTTGTTGTGGTCACAGTTGTGGTACTTTCAGGAGTTGTTGTGCCTGTGGTTGTGCTTTCTGTTGTTGTACCCACAGTTGTGGTCTCGGGTGTGGTGCTTTCTGTTGTTGTGGTCACAGTTGTGGTACTTTCAGGAGTTGTTGTGCCTGTGGTTGTACTTTCTGTCACTGTGGTGCTTTCTGTTGTTGTTGTATCCACAGCTGTGGTCACGGGTGTGGTGCTTTCTGTTGTTGTGGTCACAGTTGTGGTACTTTCAGGAGCTGTTGTGCCTGTGGTTGTACTTTCTGTCACTGTGGTGCTTTCTGTTGTTGTTGTATCCACAGTTGTGGTCACAGGTGTGGTGCTTTCTGTTGTTGTGGTCACAGTTGTGGTACTTTCAGGAGTTGTTGTGCCTGTGGTTGTGCTCTGTCACTGTGGTGCTTTCTGTTGTTGTACCACAGCTGTGGTCTCGGGTGTGGTGCTTTCTGTTGTTGTGGTCACAGTTGTGGTACTTTCAGATGTTGTGCCTGTGGTTGTGCTTTCTGTTGTTGTACCCACAGTTGTGGTCTCGGGTGTTGTGCTTTCTGTTGTTGTGGTCACAGTTGTGGTACTTTCAGGAGTTGTTGTGCCTGTGGTTGTACTTTCTGTCACTGTGGTGCTTTCTGTTGTTGTTGTATCCACAGCTGTGGTCTCAGGTGTGGTGCTTTCTGTTGTTGTGGTCACAGTTGTGGTACTTTCAGGAGTTGTTGTGCCTGTGGTTGTACTTTCTGTCACTGTGGTGCTTTCTGTTGTTGTTGTACCCACAGTTGTGGTCTCGGGTGTGGTGCTTTCTGTTGTTGTGGTCACAGTTGTGGTACTTTCAGGAGTTGTTGTGCCTGTGGTTGTACTTTCTGTCACTTGTGCTTTCTGTTGTGGTCAGTTGTGGTCACAGGTGTGGTGCTTTCTGTTGTTGTGGTCACAGTTGTGGTACTTTCAGGAGTTGTTGTGCCTGTGGTTGTACTTTCTGTCACTGTGGTGCTTTCTGTTGTTGTTGTATCCACAGCTGTGTGGTCACAGGTGTGGTGCTTTCTGTTGTTGTGGTCACAGTTGTGGTACTTTCAGGAGTTGTTGTGCCTGTGGTTGTACTCTCTGTCACTGTGGTGCTTTCTGTTGTTGTTGTATCCACAGTTGTGGTCACAGGTGTGGTGCTTTCTGTTGTTGTGGTCACAGTTGTGGTACTTTCAGGAGTTGTTGTGCCTGTGGTTGTACTTTCTGTCACTGTGGTGCTTGTCTGCTTGTTGTTGTGCTTTCCACAGTTGTGGTCACAGGTGTGGTGCTTTCTGTTGTTGTGGTGGTCACAGTTGTGGTACTTTCAGGAGTTGTTGTGCCTGTGGTTGTGCTTTCTGTGGTTGTGCTTTCTGTTGTTGTACCCACAGTTGTGGTCTCGGGTGTGGTGCTTTCTGTTGTTGTGGTCACAGTTGTGGTACTTTCAGAGTTGTTGTGCCTGTGGTTGTACTTTCTGTCACTGTGGTGCTTTCTGTTGTTGTTGTATCCACAGTTGTGGTCACGGGTGTGGTGCTTTCTGTTGTTGTGGTCACAGTTGTGGTCAGGAGTTGTTGTGCCTGTGGTTGTGCTTTCTGTTGTTGTACCCACAGTTGTGGTCTCGTGTGGTGTTGTGTTGTGGTCACTGTTGTGGTACTTTCAGGAGTTGTTGTGCCTGTGGTTGTGCTTTCTGTTGTTGTTGTTGTATCCACAGTTGTGGTCACGGGTGTGGTGCTTTCTGTTGTTGTGGTCACAGTTGTGGTACTTTCAGGAGTTGTTGTGCCTGTGGTTGTACTTTCTGTCACTGTGGTGCTTTCTGTTGTTGTTGTATCCACAGCTGTGGTCACAGGGTGTGGTGCTTTCTGTTGTTATGGTCACTGTTGTGGTACTTTCAGGAGTTGTTGTGCCTGTGGTTGTACTTTCTGTCACTGTGGTGCTTTCTGTTGTTGTTGTATCCACAGCTGTGGTCACGGGTGTGGTGCTTTCTGTTGTTGTGGTCACAGTTGTGGTACTTTCAGGGTTGCTGCCTGTTGTGCCTGTGGTTGTACTTTCAGTTGTGGTCAGGTGTGGTGCTTTCTGTTGTTGTGGTCACAGTTGTGGTACTTTCAGGAGTTGTTGTGCCTGTGGTTGTGCTTTCTGTCACTGTACCCACAGCTGTGCTGTGTGTTGTTCTATCCACAGTTGTGGTACTTTTCAGGAGTTGTTGTGCCTGTGGTTGTGCTTTCTGTTGTTGTGGTATCCACAGCTGTGGTCACAGGTGTGGTGCTTTCTCTGTTGAGTTCACAGTTGTGTACTTTCAGGAGTTGTTGTGCCTGTGGTTGTACTTTCTGTCACTGTGGTGCTTTCTGTTGTTGTTGTATCCACAGTTGTGGTCACAGGTGTGGTGCTTTCTGTTGTTGTGGTCACAGTTGTGGTACTTTCAGGAGTTGTTGTGCCTGTGGTTGTGCTTTCTGTTGTTGTACCCACAGTTGTGGTCTCAGGTGTGGTGCTTTCTGTTGTTGTGGTCACAGTTGTGGTACTTTCAGGAGATGTTGTGCCTGTGGTTGTGCTTTCTGTTGTTGTACCCACAGTTGTGGTCTCGGGTGTGGTGCTTTCTGTTGTTGTGGTCACAGTTGTGGTACTTTCAGGAGTTGTTGTGCCTGTGGTTGTACTTTCTGTCACTGTGGTGCTTTCTGTTGTTGTTGTATCCACAGTTGTGGTCACGGGTGTGGTGCTTTCTGTTGTTGTGGTCACAGTTGTGGTACTTTCAGGAGTTGTTGTGCCTGTTTCTGCACTGTGTTGTGCTTTCTGTTGTTGTTGTACCCACAGTTGTGGTCTCGGGTGTGGTGCTTTCTGTTGTTGTGGTCACAGTTGTGGTACTTTCAGGAGTTGTTGTGCCTGTGGTTGTGCTTTCTACTTGTCTGGTCACGGTGTGGTGCTTTCTGTTGTTGTGGTCACAGTTGTGGTACTTTCAGGAGTTGTGCCTGTGGTTGTGCTTTGCTTTGTTGTTGTACCCACAGTTGTGTCTCGGTGTGGTGCTTTCTGTTGTTGTGTCACAGTTGTGGTACTTTCAGGAGTTGTTGTGCCTGTGGTTGTACTTTCTGTCACTGTGGTGCTTTCTGTTGTTGTTGTATCCACAGTTGTGGTCACGGGTGTGGTGCTTTCTGTTGTTGTGGTCACAGTTGTGGTACTTTCAGGAGTTGTGCCTGTGGTTGTGCTTTCTGTTGTTGTACCCACAGTTGTGGTCTCTCGGGTGTGGTGCTTTCTGTTGTTGTGGTCACAGTTGTGGTACTTTCAGGAGTTGTTGTGCCTGTGGTTGTACTTTCTGTCACTGTTGTGCTTTCTGTTGTTGTTGTATCCACAGTTGTGGTCACAGGTGTGGTGCTTTCTGTTGTTGTGGTCACAGTTGTGGTACTTTCAGGAGTTGTTGTGCCTGTGGTTGTACTTTCTGTCACTGTGGTGCTTTCTGTTGTTGTTGTATCCACAGCTGTGGTCACGGGTGTGGTGCTTTCTGTTGTTGTGGTCACAGTTGTGGTACTTTCAGGAGTTGTTGTGCCTGTGGTTGTGCTTTCTGTTGTTGTACCCCACAGTTGTGGTCACAGGTGTGGTGCTTTCTGTTGTTGTGGTCACAGTTGTGGTACTTTCAGGAGTTGTTGTGCCTGTGGTTGCCTGTCACTGTTGTGCTTTCTGTTGTTGTTGTACCCACAGTTGTGGTCTCGGGTGTGGTGCTTTCTGTTGTTGTGGTCACAGTTGTGGTACTTTCAGGAGTTGTTGTGCCTGTGGTTGTACTTTCTGTCACTGTGGTGCTTTCTGTTGTTGTTGTATCCACAGTTGTGGTCACGGGTGTGGTGCTTTCTGTTGTTGTGGTCACAGTTGTGGTACTTTCAGGAGTTGTTGTGCCTGTGGTTGTGCTTTCTGTTGTTGTTCCCACAGTTGTGTGGTCACAGGTGTGGTGCTTTCTGTTGTTGTGGTCACAGTTGTGGTACTTTCAGGAGTTGTTGTGCCTGTGGTTGTGCTTTCTTGTACCCACAGTTGTGGTCACGGGTGTGGTGCTTTCTGTTGTTGTGGTCACAGTTGTGTACTTTCAGGAGTTGCCTTGTTGTACTTTCTGTGGTTGTGCTTTCTGTTGTTGTATCCACAGCTGTGGTCACGGGTGTGGTGCTTTCTGTTGTTGTGGTCACAGTTGTGGTACTTTCAGGAGTTGTTGTGCCTGTGGTTGTGCTTTCTGTTGTTGTACCCACAGTTGTGGTCTCGGGTGTGGTGCTTTCTGTTGTTGTGGTCACAGTTGTGGTACTTTCAGATGTTGTGCCTGTGGTTGTACTTTCTGTCACTGTGGTGCTTTCTGTTGTTGTACCCACAGTTGTGGTCTGTACGGGTGTGTGCTTTCTGTTGTTGTGGTCACAGTTGTGGTACTTTCAGGAGTTGTTGTGCCTATGGTTGTAATTTCTGTCACTGTGGTGCTTTCTGTTGTTGTTGTACCCACAGTTGTGGTCTCGGGTGTGGTGCTTTCTGTTGTTGTGGTCACAGTTGTGGTACTTTCAGGAGTTGTTGTGCCTGTGGTTGTGCTTTCTGTTGTTGTACCCACAGTTGTGGTCTCGGGTGTTGTGCTTTCTGTTGTTGTGGTCACAGTTGTGGTACTTTCAGGAGTTGCTGTGGCTGTGGTTGTACTTTCTGTCACTGTAGTGCTTTCTGTTGTTGTTGTATCCACAGTTGTGGTCACGGGTGTGGTGCTTTCTGTTGTTGTGGTCACAGTTGTGGTACTTTCAGGAGTTGTTGTGCCTGTGGTTGTACTTTCTGTCACTGTGGTGCTTTCTGTTGTTGTTGTATCCACAGCTGTGGTCACGGGTGTGGTGCTTTCTGTTGTTGTGGTCACAGTTGTGGTACTTTCAGGAGTTGTTGTGCCTGTGGTTGTGCTTTCTGTTATTGTACCCACAGTTGTCGTCTCGGGTGTGGTGCTTTCTGCAGTTGTCACAGTTGTGGTACTTTGAGGAGTTGTTGTGCCTGTGGTTGTGCTTTCTGTTGTTGTACCCACAGTTGTGGTCTCGGGTGTTGTGCTTTCTGTTGTTGTGGTCACAGTTGTGGTACTTTCAGGAGTTGTTGTGCCTGTGGTTGTGCTTTCTGTTGTTGTATCCACAGTTGTGGTCACAGGTGTGGTGCTTTCTGTTGTTGTGGTCACAGTTGTGGTACTTTCAGGAGTTGTTGTGCCTGTGGTTGTACTTTCTGTCACTGTGGTGCTTTCTGTTGTTGTTGTATCCACAGTTGTTGTCACGGGTGTGGTGCTTTCTGTTGTTGTAGTCACAGTTGTGGTACTTTCAGGAGTTTTTGTGCCTGTGGTTGTGCTTTCTGTTGTTGTACCCACAGTTGTGGTCTCGGGTGTGGTGCTTTCTGTTGTTGTGGTCACTGTTGTGGTACTTTCAGGAGTTGTTGTGCCTGTGGTTGTGCTTTCTGTTGTTGTACCCACAGTTGTGGTCTCGGGTGTTGTGCTTTCTGTTGTTGTGGTCACAGTTGTGGTACTTTCAGGAGTTGTTGTGCCTATGGTTGTACTTTCTGTCACTGTGGTGCTTTCTGTTGTTGTTGTACCCACAGTTGTGGTCTCGGGTGTGGTGCTTTCTGTTGTTGTGGTCACAGTTGTGGTACTTTCAGGAGTTGTTGTGCCTGTGGTTGTGCTTTCTGTTGTTGTACCCACAGTTGTGGTCTCGGGTGTGGTGCTTTCTGTTGTTGTGGTCACAGTTGTGGTACTTTCAGGAGTTGTGCCTGTGGTTGTGCTTTCTGTTGTTGTACCCACAGTTGTGGTCTCGGGTGTTGTGCTTTCTTTGTTGTGGTCACAGTTGTGGTACTTTCAGGAGTTGTTGTGCCTGTGGTTGTACTTTCTGTTAAGGTGGTGCTTTCTGTTGTTGTTGTATCCACAGTTGTGGTCACGGGTGTGGTGCTTTCTGTTGTTGTGGTCACAGTTGTGGTACTTTCAGGAGTTGTGCCTGTGGTTGTGCTTTCTGTTGTTGTACCCACAGTTGTGGTCTCGGGTGTTGTGCTTTCTGTTGTTGTGGTCACAGTTGTGCTACTTTCAGGAGTTGTTGTGGCTGTGGTTGTACTTTCTGTCACTGTGGTGCTTTCTGTTGTTGTTGTATCCACAGTTGTGGTCACGGGTGTGGTGCTTTCTGTTGTTGTGGTCACAGTTGTGGTACTTTCAGGAGTTGTTGTGCCTGTGGTTGTACTTTCTGTCACTGTGGTGCTTTCTGTTGTTGTTGTATCCACAGCTGTGGTCACGGGTGTGGAGCTTTCTGTTGTTGTGGTCACAGTTGTGGTACTTTCAGGAGTTGTTGTGCCTGTGGTTGTACTTTCTGTTACTGTGGTGCTTTCTGTTGTTGTTGTATCCACAGCTGTGGTCACGGGTGTGGTGCTTTCTGTTGTTGTGGTCACAGTTGTGGTACTTTCAGGAGTTGTTGTGCCTGTGGTTGTGCTTTCTGTTGTTGTATCCACAGTTGTGGTCTCGGGTGTTGTGCTTTCTGTTGTTGTGGTCACAGTTGTGGTACTTTCAGGAGTTGTTGTGCCTGTGGTTGTGCTTTCTGTTGTTGTACCCACAGTTGTGGTCTCGGGTGTGGTGCTTTCTGTTGTTGTGGTCGCAGTTGTGGTACTTTCAGGAGTTGTGGTGCCTGTGGTTGTGCTTTCTGTTGTTGTACCCACAGTTGTGGTCTCGGGTGTTGTGCTTTCTGTTGTTGTGGTCACAGTTGTGGTACTTTCAGGAGTTGTTGTGCCTGTGGTTGTACTTTCTGTCACTGTGGTGCTTTCTGTTGTTTTTGTATCCACAGTTGTTGTCACGGGTGTGGTGCTTTCTGTTGTTGTGGTCACAGTTGTGGTACTTTCAGGAGTTGTTGTGCCTGTGGTTGTGCTTTCTGTTGTTGTACCCACAGTTGTGGTCTCGGGTGTGGTGCTTTCTGTTGTTGTGGTCACAGTTGTGGTACTTTCAGGAGTTGTTGTGCCTGTGGTTGTGCTTTCTGTTGTTGTACCCAAAGCTGTGGTCTCGGGTGTTGTGCTTTCTGTTGTTGTGGTTACAGTTGTGGTACTTTCAGGAGTTGTTGTGCCTGTGGTTGTACTTTCTGTCACTGTGGTGCTTTCTGTTGTTATTGTATCCACAGTTGTGGTCACGGGTGTGGTGCTTTCTGTTGTTGTGGTCACAGTTGTGGTACTTTCAGGAGTTGTTGTGCCTGTGGTTGTACTTTCTGTCACTGTGGTGCTTTCTGTTGTTGTTGTATCCACAGTTGTTGTCACGGGTGTGGTGCTTTCTGTTGTTGTGGTCACAGTTGTGGTACTTTCAGGAGTTGTTGTGCCTGTGGTTGTACTTTCTGTCACTGTGGTGCTTTCTGTTGTTGTTGTATCCACAGCTGTGGTCACGGGTGTGGTGCTTTCTGTTGTTGTGGTCACAGTTGTGGTACTTTCAGGAGTTGTGCCTGTGGTTGTGCTTTCTGTTGTTGTATCCACAGTTGTGGTCACGGGTGTGGTGCTTTCTGTTGTTGTGGTCACAGTTGTGGTACTTTCAGGAGCTGTTGTGCCTGTGGTTGTACTTTCTGTCACTGTGGTGCTTTCTGTTGTTGTTCTGTCCACAGTTGTGGTCACGGGTGTGGTGCTTTCTGTTGTTGTGGTCACAGTTGTGGTACTTTCAGGAGTTGTTGTGCCTGTGGTTGTACTTTCTGTCACTGTGGTGCTTTCTGTTGTTGTTCTGTCCACAGTTGTGGTCACGGGTGTGGTGCTTTCTGTTGTTGTGGTCACAGTTGTGGTACTTTCAGGAGTTGTTGTGCCTGTGGTTGTACTTTCTGTTACTGTGGTGCTTTCTGTTGTTGTTGTACCCACAGTTGTGGTACTTTCTGGAGTTGTGTTCTTGGTTGTGGTACTTTCTGAAGTTGTTGTTTCCATAGTTTCTGTGTTTGTGGTTTCTATTTTCATTGTTGTATCCACATTGTCTGTAAGGGGCAGTTAATTTATATACGTAAACTTAAACATGCTTTATATCATTTTATTTATATATAATTTGTTGTCTATTCATTATATATATATATATATATATATATATATATATATATATATATATATATATATATATATATATATATATATATATATATATATATATATATACACTAGTTCAGTTTTTGGATGGCAAGATTTTTAATGTTTTGAAAGAAGTCTCTTCTGCTCACAGAGGCTGCATCTATTTGATCCAATAAATACAGCAAAAACAGTAATATTGTGAAATATTTTTCAATTTAAAATAACTTTTTCTATTTGAATATATTTTCAAATGCAATTTATTTCTGTGATTGAAAGCCATATTTTCAGCGTCATTACTCCTGTCTTCAGTGTCACATGATCCTTCAGAAATCATTCTAATATGCCGCTTTACTGCTCAAGGAACATTTATTATTATTATTAATGTTGAAAACAGTTGTGTCCATTTTTTCAGGATTATTTAATGAATAGAAAGTTCAAAAGAACACCATTTGTCTGAAATATAAAGCTTTTGTAACATTATAAACGTCTATACTGTCACTTGATCAATTTAATGCATCCTTTAAGTTCCTTCCCAAAAAAATAAATAAATAAATAAAATTCTTACAGACGCAAAACTTCTGAAAGGTAGTACAATGTTGCAAAAGCTTTCTATTTCAGATAAATACTGTTCTTTTGAACGTTCTATTCATCAAAGTTTTCACAGCTGTTTTCAACATTGATAATAATCATAAATTGAGCAGCAAATCATCATATTAGAATGATTTCTGAAGGATCATGTGACACTGAAGACTGGATGATGCTGAAAATTCAGCTTTGATCACAGGAATAAATTACATTTTAAAATATATTTAAATAGAAAAGTTATGTCACATTTTAATAATATTTCACAATATTACTTTTTTTTGTATTTTTAATAACATAAATGCAGCCTTTCTGAGCAGAAGAGACTTATTTAAAAAAATCTTAGTGTATAGTACATACCAGTTGTAATGTCCATTTTTGTAGTTTCTGTTGTTAACGTTGTCTCTGGAGTGACAGTAGTATGGGTAGTGCTTGTGTTCTTTACATCTGAAAAACATTGATGCATTGTAAATCAACAAAGGTACAATTATGACTTATGTAAACAAAGGGGACATGTAAATGTTTTTACCTGCACAGTATGCCAAAGAGCAGAAATCTGGTTGCACAAACTCATAAACATAATAATTGCCAGGGCAGGCTTTGACTTTAATGGGATTGGATTGGAAATTGCAGCAGTTATTGCTCCAGGAACCGCAGACGTTTCGAGTGACCACTCCATCCTCAACTGTTGGATGTCCTCCGTTCAGCCACAGTGGGGCATGAGTGCCACAACTATACTGATCAACACATGTGTCTGGCATCTCAGCGCTCTGACCCTTAATGATGAGACGGTACCAGCCGTTCCAGTTGACCTCACAGTCACACATTATTTCAGAGTAATATTGATTGTTGGTGGCTCTCCATGGATCATCCAGGACACTGTAGTTGTAGCAGGGGTCAACAATGGGAGCTGTTATGGAGGGGAAAAAAGTTTCTGAGTAAGAAACTACTTGATATAGGCCTATACTTTGTACTATTGCATTAGTTATAAAAGTTTAAAATAGTTTTTGATTTTAACTTCATTTAGATTTAACATAATTTAGCATTGTGAAAGGGAGATGAGTAGTAGACCTTAAGTCCCACTGTACTTGAGCGTAAGGAAAATGATTCCTAGCAGTTTGACTTCGGTAAGAATGCTTTCACTGTAGACTTTGCAATACAAGGTGGTTTCCCATCCACTGTCAAAAGTTTTCACTGCGTTCACCCCTCATCACACTACAGTTGTTTTCATTCAGTGAAAATGGAGTGCTTCAGACCCATTAACACATACTTTGCAAAACATTTTTTTTTTTTTTTTTTTTTTTTTTTTTGAAGATTTAAAATTTAAAGTGAAAACGGAGTATTGTGGATATGGCATTCGATTATGTGGCATTGAAAGTGGTCATAACATGAAAAGCAGTTTCCTTTCTCTTTTGTATTGCATACTCTGTAAACATTCTCCCTCTGCAGTCCAAAATAACAATTTATTGAAACCTTAAAACTCTTCCTCCTCGAAATGTTACTTAAATTATTTTACAACTATAGAAGATTTTTAAATTTCTTTTATTTTTGACTTGTATAATTGCATGCATTTGTATTTGTCAAAATGTATTTCAAGCATTAAATGGATAGTTTACCCAAAAATGAAAATGACCCTGTTATTTACTCCCCCTCAAGCCATCCTAGCTGTATATGACATTCTTCTTTCAGACGAATACAGTCGGGTTTACGTTAAAAAAAATGTCCTGGCTAATCTAAGCATTATAATGGTAGTCCAAAATATGAAGCCCAAAAAAGTGCATCCATCCATTATAAAAGTAATCCACATGGCTCCGGGGGGTTAATAAAGGCCTTCTGAAGTGAATCGATGGGTTTGTGTAAGAAAAATAACCATATTTAAAATGTTATAGAGTAAAATGTCTAGCTTCCGGCAGACCGCCTTCCGTATTCAAATTACAAAGAAAGCGTAACGCCTCGCGTGGTTCAAAACGCTTACGCTACGTCTGATGTCATCGTCGTGCCAGTTACTCTTTCTCCATAAGTTGAATACGGAAGGTGGTCTAGATATTTTACTTTATAACATTTTAAATATGGATATTTTTCTTACACAAACCCATCGATTCGCTTCATAAGGCCTTTATTAACCCCCCTTTTTTGGGCTTCAAATTTTGGGCTGCCATTCACTGCCATTATAAAGTTTGGATTAGCCAGGACATTTTTTAATATATCTCTGATTGTCTGAAAGAAGAATGGCATATACACCTGGCTTGAGGGTAAATTATTAGGTAATTTTCATTTTTGGGTGAACTAGCCCTTTAAACACAAAATAATTGACTGCACTCTCTCCATTTACGTGCACCTTTGACAACATTGCAGTCTTGAGTCTGTGTGGGTAGGTCTCTATCAGCTTTTCACATCTGGCAACTGCAATTTTCCCCCTATACATCTTTGCAGAACCACTCAAGCTCTGTCAGACTCAGATTGCATGGAGATTGGGAGTTGACAGACTTTTTCCAAGGCCACCCTTACTGTAAATTGGATCGAGATCTGAACTCTGACTTGGTCACTCAAGGCCATTATTATTGTTGTTTTTCAGCCATTTCTGTGTAGCTTTGGCTTGACATAGAGTCAACAATCCTCCCCACTGCAGAGAAGATCCACTTCTTAATCACTGATTAAACATTATACTAAAGGATTCCGGCGATTTGAAAATCTTCTTGTATTCATGCCTTGCACTTTTAAATTAGTTTTAGCTACCAAAAGTAATTTTTTCTTCATGATATAAATGACAAAATACTGACTCACCAGCTACAATCAATTGAAACTTACGGAGCCCAGCACATCACCTATAGGAGAAAAAAAAAACAATCCGTGCCGACGGTTTTGCAGTCCGTTCCCTCAGTTTATAAACCGTGATCACAAATTTTTAAACTGTTCCCTCGGTTTAACAAATCGTTAAACTGAGGGAACAGCTGAGTTTGCTGAATTTGCAAAAACTCAGATTTTGCAAACTGTACCCTTGGTTTTTAAATCCGTTCCCACAAATTCACAATCTGTGCACACGGGTTTGTAAAAACTATACTCACGGATTTATGGCCCCGCCTCCAATCTTTGCGGCAGATTCAACCAGGCCACCTATTTAGGTGCGTTGCATAGGCTATTGTAAATAAATAATCTTTATTTTACAAAATGGATAATTTCCTGAACCCTGAACGTTTGCAAAATCTGAGCGCACGGACTGGAAATTCATGGGTACGGTTTATTAATCCGTGGGCACAATTTGTTAAACCAAGGGAACAGTTTAAGAATTCGTGATCACAGTTTTAAACTGAGGGAACGGATTGCAAAACCATCAGCACGGATTGTTTTTTTTCCCCTCCTATAGGTGACGTGCCGGGCTCCGTAGAAACTCCCTGGCTAAGTGTTTTTTTAAATACATCGGCCATATTTTTGTTGTTCAAAATAAAATAAAGAAATACAGACTATTATGTGACTTCTGAAACAATGACATTTGACATATTAACGGGAGTGAAGACTTAAAGAGTTCACCCAAAAATGAAAATTCTGTCATTAATTACTCTCCCTCATGTCGTTGACCGTTGTTCATCTTCGGAACACAAATGAAGACATTTTTGTTGAAATCCGATGGCTCAGAAAGGCCTCCATTGCCAGCAATGACATTTCCTCTCTCAAGACCCATAAAAGGTACTAAAGACTTCATTACAAAGTCCATCTCACTACAGTGGTTGTGAATCAGTGAATCGATTCATGATTCGGATCGCGTGTCAAACCGCCAAACTGCTGAAATCACGTGACTTTGTTGCTCCGAACCGCTGATTCGATACGCTGATTGACAATGCTCCAAAGCTTCATGAAGCAGTGTTTTGAAATTGGCCATCACTATATGTCGTTATTTAGGTGTTTTTTTTTGCGCACAAACACTATTCTTGTCGCTTCATAAAATTATTGTAGAACCACTGTAGTGAGATGGACTTCGTAGCGACGTCTTTAGTATGAGTCTTGAGAGAGGAAATGTCATTGCTGCCAATGGAGGCCTTTCTGAGCCATCGGATTTCAACAAAAATATCTTCATTTGTTGGTCCGAAGGTGAACAACGGTCAACGGGTGTCGAACAACAGTAATTCATGACAGAATTTGTATTTTTTGGTGATTTAGATTGAATTTGTCATTTATTTAAGGATTTGAAATGCAATTTTTTTTTATATTTCTACTTTGCTCCAGTTAATTTACCCAGACCTTTTACTTTTTTGTGATTGAAAAAAAAAATGCAGCTGCGCTTATTTTCTGATAACAGTAATAGTAATGATGCAAACCTGAATCAAAATCACCGCTGCACAGTACACACACATTCTTTACATGCAGTCACAAACATGGATCTGATCTGGCTGCATAGGTTTGCTAATCTGAGCAAAAATACTTCAGAAACATTTTAAAAACATTACATTACCAGTCGTAATAGTCACGGATGTCATTTCTAAAGCTGAGGTTGAGAAGGCATAGGTGGCGTTGATGTTCCTTACATCTGAAAAAAAGGTACAAAAAAGATCAAAATTAAATCAATAAAGATGTAATGATGACTTAATGCAGTAAACAAAAGAAACAAACAAAAAAAAGTAAATATATTCACCTGCACAGTATGCCAAATAGCAGAAAGATGGTTTCACAAACTCATAGACATAAAAACCTTCTGGACAGGCTTTGACTTTAATGGGATTGGATTGGAAATGGCAGCAGTTATTGTCATAGTGAGCGCAGACGTCTCGAGTGACCACTCCATCCTCAACTGTTGGATGTCCTCCGTTCAGCCACAGCGGGGCATGAGTGCCACAGCTGTCCTGATCAACACATGTGTCTGGCATCTGAACACTCTGACCAGCAAATAAGAGACGGTACCAGCCGTTCCAGCTGACCTCACAGTCACACTTTATTTCAGAGGAATATTGATTGTTGGTGGCTCTCTGAGGATCATCCAGGACACTGTAGTTTTTGCAGGGGTCAACTGTTATGGAAACATTAAAATAAGGTTTGTAAATGTTTGTAAATTCATAATTCAGTGTTACATAACATTACATACTACACTCTAAAAAAAGCTGGGTTAAAAACAACCCAAGTTGGGTTGAAAATGGACTAACCCAGCGATTGGGTTGAATACAAGTGAAACGAATACTTGTTTCACTTGTGTTCAAAGTTACTGAAAGACTAAGCATCTTTTCTTTTAGGTGTGACAAAGGGGATATAGACAGCCTAACATTTCCTACCATAATTAATGGATAATGAACATCCAGCCGGTTGTTGTCGCAGAATAAACCCAGACAGGGTGATCGGGGCATCTTGCATCACTCTGAAGGGGTTTATTCTGAGATAACAACCGGCTGGATGTACATTATCCCACTTATTACACGGCTACTTGCGTACCAGATGTGGGTTAGTTCTGGGCGACGCTACGTTGCTGTCTGGGACGTGAAATATCGACAGTCAAAATATTTCATTAGCTCACTGAACGCAAGGCTTCCACAGAGAGCAGTTGCTAGCAAACGATAGATTCAAACTAAACAAACATTTAAGGGATATGGTACAGTCATACCACTTTTTACACACCATTTTATCACATAAATAATTATGGTGATAAGAGATGAAACTGTTTTAAAATCATATACCTGTTATCTCAGCTCCCTCTATTTCCACCTTCAAATCTGCTCTAAAGACTTATTTATTCTCTTTGGCTTTCAGTACTCCTGACACTTTGGTCAGCCTTGTTTGTTTTTAAATGTGCTTTTTACTGAAATACAGTCAAACCAAAAATTATATATAATGACACCAGACACCAGATATAATTTTTTTACTACTTGGAGCAGGACACTATAGTTCATTTATATAAGTGAGGAAAAACTGTGACATACCCAAACAATTGTTCATACAGTGACTACCAGTAAAACTGATACAAATTAGGGACCAAAATGATTCAGACCTGACCGTGCTTTTTCTTTAATTGCTAAAGCGTCCTTTGACACCACAGACTGAACAAAATGAAGCATCGCTTGCTCATTGGTTGACCTAAATTGGTATTATCGAATTGTGTACTTAAATTGAACAGCTGATTGGTTGATATTAATCCATTACATCCCTAAGTTATCTGACATTATCAAGATGCATTTGTCCTGACACAGTTTAACTCTTGTCACTCTTGAGTTTGTGTCATATGTTATTACCATTTTCTAAACTATAGCGAATAAACTGTGATAATGTGAGAAAATGTTGAAGGTAAAATGTTGAAGGTCTGAATAAATTTTGGTTTGACTGTAAATATTGTATTGTATTGTTGTCTTGTAATCCATTACAGTGTGCAAGACGACCGTCTCAAAATGGCAGTTTGTATGAAAGAAGAGAGTCGGCTAAGTCTGTGAAACCCGGATTACATAATTAAATAATTCTACACAAAATACTGATTTGAGTTTTAATATTTTATTAGCTCACCAAACGCAAAACTTCCACAAAGCCCTTACTAGCGAGTGGAAAGCACTGGATTTCAGTTACCCGGATGGGCTTGATGTGTTATCAGTTTTTATAAGTTGTTATGGGGGAATAACATACCGCTGGATGGCGTGATTGACCAATCGCAATCAAGTATTCCACAGAGCCGTGTAATGAGTATTGGTATTGTAATGTTTCGGTAGTCTAACATTTTAAAGTATTGAAATGTGGAATGTGAATATCATGATGTCAACTATGACAGAATGATTGACAGGTCGGTTTGTGGCGACATAATGCACACACCTAGACTTTGTGGTTTTCAAGATGCAATTCCATGACGCAATAGTACATCCCATTACATGTGTACGCTATTGTGAACCTCAAAAATATTTCTTTCTTATGACAACAAGTACATACTTTAAGCCCATTGTTTTAGGGCGAATTGCAACACAGCGCAATTTTTTCACAATACATTTATCTGCGACCAATCCTTAAATGATCACACTTTTCACGCTTTTGATTGCATTTATAGTTTTTCCTCAATCTATTTTACGTTTATCCACATTAAGGTCTTGCTTTTTAAAATACTGTGATCCAAACAGACTCTTACTTTAGCCAGCAATTCGCAATTATCGATGCATAATGTACATACAGTACTACTGCACGTAACACCATATTTAAAGCTGTTATTGAAGTGTCTCTATATACTTTTGAAATATCTTTTGAACTTTATCATAAAGTTCCACAACAGGGAAAGCAGGTACAGTGGAAGTATCAGTATAGTGTTATTATAAGATAAATATTGAGAATTACCTGGTTGTTGTCCATTAGTTATTTCACCTTTAAAACAAAAGAATATAAGAGCAGTGGTTTAATTTTGAAGGATGATACAGTCACTCATTGCAATGATTTGTGGCCACATGTGTGTATTCAAACTTTAAAGATGTATAAACACTCACCAAAGAGCAGCAGTATCAAAACACACAATGAGAATAGAAACCTCATTGTGATAGACGGGACCTTCTACAACTGCAAACACAAACATTAACGCATAAAATATCTATTGCTATATATTGTATTAAATTTAGTGTTACAACTTCATAAAAGCCGTCATTTGTTAGTTAACATGAACTAACAATGAACAATACTTATAATCTTTCTAAGTCTTACAAACAATTTTTTTTTAATATCATTATGCTGTAAAAATACATTGTTCACTCTTACTTCATGTTAGTTAATGCACTGACTAATTCTAACTAATTATACCATATTGTAAAGTGTTACCAGAATTTATATTACAAAATCATTTAGATTTATCAAAAGCAGATTATTGAAAGAGTCACTGAACCTCAAAGGAATAAAATGAACTAAGTAACATTACCTGATACAAAATATTGTTTCACAAACTCCAAAAACACAGTGATGCGTTAATCCAGTCAAAGAATATAATGAAGAACGAACTTCAGGCCTCACAATCTTATCTGTGACTGTACTAAGTGTGGGTGGACCTTTTCTACACAGGTTGACAACTCACAATACCCAACCTCCAACATTTTTTTCCCATGTTGCATGACGCCAGTATTTCTTTGTACACCTGCCATTCAGAAACACATTTTTAGTCTTGAATAGATGAACGTAGATTGAAGAACTGCAAGACAATCAAATGAATCTGAATTATGAGATACTCGTTCGCAGTTCGCTTTTACACATTTAGTCAAACTAAGGTCAATGCTCTGAAAATAGTTAACAGAGCCGTATTCTAAAAACAAATGACATGCAACATTTAAAAATACTTTATACAAAGTTTAAATTATCAGGCGACTACAGTTAAGCCATTTTCCACAAAGTACATTTTACTAAACTGTTCACACAACAATTGTGACCCTGGACAACAAAACCAGTCATAATGGTGAATTTTTGGAAATAGATTTATATATTAATTAGATACACTATATATGAATTTATACGTCACCTGAAAGCTGAATACATAAGCTTCCCATTGATGTATGGTTTGGCTGAGATGCAACTATTTGAAAATCTGGAATCTGAGGTTGCAAAAAATATAAATATTGAGAAAATCACCTTTAAAGTTGTCCAAATGAAGTCCTTAGCAATGTATATTAATAATAATATTACATTTTTTATATATTTACGGTAGGAAATTTACAAAATCTCTTCATGGAACATAAACATCCTAATGATTTTTTGGCATAAAGAAAAATGGATAATTTTGACCCATACAGTGTATTGTTGGCTATTGCCACAGATATACCCGTGAGACGCACAACTGGGTTTGTGCTCCATGGTCACAATTATGATTTCCCTTTATATAAATCAGTTACCAGAAGAAGAAGAGGAAGAAGTGCAGTTGGCAGAACAAGAGGAGAAGACGGAGTAGAGGAGGTAGAAAGATGATGTATAAAAAGGAGAGAAAGAAGAGAGAATAAGAGTGGAGGGCATTGAAAGAGGAAGATGAGGTGACTTTGCTTTAGAGATTACTTTAACGAGTTACTTTAATGAATGAATCAGAGGATCCCAAATCACTGTCTGTTGTGTGCAGTCTTCCTATACAAGACCTAATTTTATACAATAAATGACTCATCCTCTTTTGTTTTATATGTTTTTGAAACTCATATGAAGGAATCAAATATATGTAGCCCTACTATAATAGCAAATGAATAATAATATGAAATTATGAGTCATGGGTGGATCCATGCCGTTGCTCTTTTGTGGCCTCGCCCGTGATAGCAGCAACACCATGACGTGCATTGATGTGTATTGTGATATTTTTGTGTCCTCTTTTTACCTGCAAACTATTATAAGCATATTGGCAGCTTTGACTAGGAGAACCAGCTGTCAGTCAGGGCGGATCAAAGCCTCCTCAGGCCATATGTAGCCACACCTGTGTGAAAACAACTCTCAAAACATTTTTGGTGCTCTGAGCAATAACTGAACCTCACCCCAATCTTATCTTCTATGAAAGAGAACAGCAACCAGTGCTGCAACATTCTTCGGATCCTTTAGAAATGAAGGTTCATTGCCACACACATTTGACGCAAATAAGTATCAGTATCATCGCTATGGAAATTAAAATAATTGATGTACACCGATGGTATTGCAAATATCAATATCAAATTTAGCTCATTAATTAATTTTAGATTAGTCAAAAACTAAAAGGGAAAACTGATTTTGTAGCCACCATTTTTGCTAACTCACTTTTTTAATTTCATATTTGAACAAACATTATTCTCATTTCTTAACACAGTCTCTTATTAAAGATTAATTACATTATACATTATGCAAATCAGTTAAATGTAGGTAGGTGAGCACATAACATTCATAAATACAATAAAACAAATAAATGGATTTTGAAACCTGCAACCAGTTTGGTCACTTTAATATTCAGTAAAATCTATTCATATTGTAATACAGAGATTGCACACACAGATAGGAAATCAGTGGCGCCACCACGTGGTCACAACGATCATGGTCTGATGGCACAGGGTGCTTCTCAATTCTTATCTGTGCATCCTCGTTTCCTTTCCTAGCTTGCAAGGACGCAAGGAAAAGACACGAGGACAGAGGAATTGAATCAAGTCAAATGATGCACCCTCGCTCCCTTTAGCGTCACTGCAGAGCGCCGTCAATTAATGATGACTCTGCACCGCTGGATTTAGTTTGCACGTCAGGGATTCTTGAACATTAGAGACAACTATTTATATTGTAATAGTTTGAACCTCCACAAAATACCACATTTGTCCATATTTTATTTAATATTACCAGTTATTATTAACAACAAATTATTCCCAGTTATTAACTGCTTTTTATTTGCTGTAGAGTATTAGTTTGTTTATTTCATTTTCTTGTAATAATAATAATAATAATAATGAATAAACTGTGGCAAGATGGAGGAGAAATGTTGCCGTAAAGGATACACCTGTGTATCCTCGCTCATGACTCCTCAGAAAGCCTCCTCGCTCCTCCATCCTCGCCTCCTCATGGTGCGATTAGAGAATTGAGATGTCCTACAAGATGGCTGAGCTCGGTCAGTTTCCGGGTCATAGGATGGAGGACGGAGGAGTGAGGAAACGAGTAGGGATATTGAGAAGCACCCACAGTGTGCGGCCATGATGCTACACTCTCAGAAAAAAAGGTACAGTGCTGTCACTGGGGCAGTACCCTAAGGTACAAAAGTGAAAAGGTGCATCTTTGAACCTTACTAACCCCTAAAAGGTTCATATTAGTACTTTAAGAGTGCGTATCAGTACCTTAAAGGTTCATATTAGTACTTTAAGAGTGTGTATCAGTACCTTAAAGGTTCATATCAGTACTTTAAGAGTGTGTATCAGTACCTTAAAGGTTCATATCAGTGCTTTAAGAGAGCGTATCGGTACCTTAAAGGTTCATATCAGTGCTTTAAGAGAGCGTATCAGTACCTTAAAGGTTCATATCAGTGCTTTAAGAGAGCGTATTAGTACCTTAAAGGCACATATCAGTACTTTAAGAGAGCGTATTAGTATCTTAAAGGTTCATATCAGTGCTTTAAGAGAGCGTATTAGTACCTTAAAGGCACATATCAGTACTTTAAGAGAGCGTATTAGTATCTTAAAGGTTCATATCAGTGCTTTAAGAGTGCGTATTAGTATCTTAAAGGAACCACTCTCTCCTACACCAGAGAGAATTAAACCTACTTTTGTTTGCTAATGTGAAGAGTGCATATAGCTCTTTGCTCTCCCTCTGAACAGAAATCAGGGTGGGATTATGTGGTTGCTGTGGTAGTTTTGAGTGTTGTGATTTATGCCAAGAAATGCGTGGGCGCATCAGAAATACATTTGTGAACCTTATTTTTTCACGTGGATTTGCCTACTTTTATAAACAATAACTATCTTGTGTGAATTGAAAAATTATTTATGTGGGGAGAGGCATGTACAGTACTGTGCAAAAGTCTTAGGCATGTTAGTATTTTCACACGCAAAAAAAAAAGAAATGTTTTAAGCCAGTTATTTATATATTTTGCTGCAATGTGTCCGTAGGAAATATCAGTTTACATTTCCAAACATTCATTTTACCATGAATTGTAATAATCCAGTGAGATTTTTGTATACACAAGGAGTCTGACAACAGCCGGTATTAGGGCTGAATGATTTTGGAAAATAATAAAAAAATTGTTTTTTTTTTTTTTTTTTTACCAATATTGCTATTTATCTTCTGTATTATTCAACAAAGATGAGCAATAAATCATTGTATAGTAATGGTGGGAATCTTTAGGCACCTCACGATCCCATTCCAAAACAATTCTTCAACTTTTTTCTTATTTTTATATATATATATATATAAATAAAACCCGATTCCAAAAAAGTTGGGACACTGTACAAATTGTGAATAAAAACAGAATGCAATGATGTGGAAGTTTAACATTTCAATATTTTATTCAGAATACAACATAGATGACATATCAAATGTTTAAACTGAGAAAATTTATAATTTTAAGGGAAAAATAAGTTGATTTTAAATTTCATGGCATCAACACATCTCAAAAAAGTTGGGACAAAGCCATGTTTCCCACTGTGTGGCATCCCCTCTTCTTTTTCTAACAGTCTGCAAACGTCTGGGGACTGAGGAGACAAGTTGCTCAAGTTTAGGAATAGGAATGTTGTCCCATTCTTGTCTAATACAGGCTTCTAGTTGCTCAACTGTCTTAGGTCTTCTTTGTGGCATCTTCCTCTTTATGATGCTCCAAATGTTTTCTATGGGTGAAAGATCTGGACTGCAGGCTGGCTATTTCAGTCCCCGGATCCTTCTTCTACGCAGCCATGATGTTGTAACTGATGCAGTGTGTGGTCTGGCATTGTCATGTTGGAAAATGCAAGGTCTTCCCTGAAAGAGACGACGTCTGGATGGGAGCATATGTTGTTCTAGAACTTGGATATCACTTTCAGCATTGATGGTGCCTTTCCAGATGTGTAAGCTGCCCATGCCACACGCACTCATGAACCCCATCCCATCAGAGATGCAGGCTTCTGAACTGAGCGCTGACAACAACTTGGGTTGTCCTTGTCCTCTTTAGTCTGGATGACATGGCATCCCAGTTTTCCAGAAAGAACTTCAAATGTTGATTGGTCTGACCACAGAACAGTTTTCCACTTTGCCACAGTCCATTTTAAATGAGCCTTGGCCCAGAGAAAACGCCTGCGCTTCTGGATCATGTTTAGATATGGCTTCTTTTTTGACCTATAGAGTTTTAGCCAGCAACGGCGAATGGCACGGTGGATTGTGTTCACCGACAATGTTTTCTGGAAGTATTCCTGAGCCCATGTTGTGATTTCCATTACAGTAGCATTCCTGTATGTGATGCAGTGCCGTCTAAGGGCCGGAGATCACGGGCATCCAGTATGGTTTTCCGGCCTTGACCCTTACGCACAGAGATTGTTCCAGATTCTCTGAATCTTTGGATGATATTATGCACTGTAGATGATGAGAACTTCAAACTCTTTGCAGTTTTTCTCTGAGAAACTCCTTTCTGATGTTGCTCCAGTATTTTTGGCCGCAGCATTGGGGGAATTGGTGATCCTCTGCCCATCTTGACTTCTGAGAGACACTGCCACTCTGAGAGGCTCTTTTTATACCCAATCATGTTGCCAGTTGACCTAATAAGTTGCAAATTGGTCCTCCAGCTGTTCCTTATATGTACATTTAACTTTTCCGGCCTCTTATTGCTACCTGTCCCAACTTTTTTGGAATGTGTAGCTCTCATGAAATCCAACATGAGCCAATGTTTAGACAATTTGTATATATATATATATATATATATATATATATATATATATATATATATATACAAACCCGATTCCAAAAAGTTGGGACACTGTACAATGAACGAAGTTTAAGTGTTTAAGAACATCTGAACTGTTCTCATCTTTACTGTTGCTTGATTATTAATGATGACATCACAGACCGCAGGAGATTGCATTCACATTAATGCATAGATCTCTTTTGAAATATAAGATGTGGTTTGTCCTGTCTGTTTGATCCCTTAAGGCATTACTGACTGTGTTTACATTATGAATGGTGTGTGTGTGTGTGTGTGTGTGTGTGTGTGTGTGTGTGTGTGTGTGTGTGTGTGTGTGTGTGTGTGTGTGTGTGTGAGAGAGAGAGAGAGAGAGAGTGAGAGAGAGAGAGAGAGAGAGAGAGAGAGAGAGAGAGAGAGAGAGAGAGAGAGAGAGAGAGAGAGAGAGAGAGAGAGAGAGAGAGAGAGAGAGAGAGAGAGAGAGAGAGAGAGAGAGAGAGAGAGAGAGAGAGAGAGAGAGAGAGAGAGAGAGAGAGAGAGAGAGAGAGAGAGAGAGAGAGAGAGAGAGAGAGAGAGAGAGAGAGAGAGAGAGAGAGAGAGAGAGAGAGAGAGAGAGAGAGAGAGAGAGAGAGAGAGAGAGAGAGAGACAGAGAGAGAGAGAGAGAGAGAGAGAGAGAGAGAGAGAGAGAGAGAGAGAGAGAGAGAGAGAGAGAAATGCGCCATCACGCACCTGCAGTTAAAATCTAAACTCAGAATCGATCCAGAATCTTTGTGTGGCAGGTGACATCTAGTGAGTAAAGGCATGAATGAAGGGGGTGTGGTTAGCTGTGTGTAAAGGTCAATGATAGGAACGAGAATGGTAGGTGCGTTTGTTTTCTGGCCGGTGTGAAATGGATCGACACTGGTACTGTTTGGTTGCGAGCGGTTCGCATTTGCGTTCTCTTGGATCGCGGAGATAGGTATGAGTTTATTTGAACTCCTAAAGTGTTTTTAATACATAGTGTTTGTTTCAGGAAGAGTAATAAAGGTGTTTTAATGTGTAAATTTCAGCTCTACGGAGCCCATTGTTTATATGCGAGGGATTCGCGGATCTTTGACATAGTGCTTCAAACAAACTCATCCCTAAAAGGTTTTATGTGGTGTTTGACATGATATAAATAATAAAGGTGTAATGTGTTTATATGTTGCTATTGTTATTTAAGTGTGTGTGTGTGTGTGTGTGTGTGTGTGTGTGTGTGTGTGTGTGTGTGTGTGTGTGTGTTTTTTTTTTTTTTTTTTGGGGGGTTTGAATGTTTTGTTTTGGGTTTTGGTTTTGTGTAGTCCGCTCCGGTAATTGAGCTGAATGAGATTGGAATGGCCTTTTTGGCAGACTAGTTTTTTTCTTTTCTTTTCTTTTTTTGTTTGTTTCCCCTTTGTTTATACATGCATCTAAGGATGCTATATGATTGGTGTTTAAGCAGAGTTGGGTTATCTTTTGCATGTAACTTATTTAACTTGTCTGTAAGGCGTCATGTATGTATGTATGTAAATTTTGTATCTGTGTTGATGTTTATTTCAAGGGGGGGCCTTGTAACATTTGGAGAGAGGATATTTTCTCCCACCTCTATTGTATAGTGTGACCAACACAACATTAGATCGATTACACACAAACTGTTGTTTCCTGTAGTAGGCATAATGTGCCAAGTTACTCTCGCACATCCAGACTGTAATTGCAGCCTTTGCGGTTACAAAATCATATTTTATCATATTGTGATATTATCTCCAGAAGAACTGCAGCAATGTCTCCAAGATGCTGATTGTAGTGAGGTCCCCTTATAAAAACGTAGTTTCATCTAAGAAATTGATACAGCCCCTTTAAGAGCGTTTCGCCATAGGCGGAAGTGTGTATCCTGGTAAATTTCCGCATGCTTTATAAGACAAAGAGAAGCGGTGGTTTGCGGAGGTTACAAGCTTGATTCTCCATTTGAGACTTTAGATTCCTGCTCAAACAAGGTAATTATCATTGTTACTTTCACTCCTCATCCTTTAAAGGGGTGAGGAATTGAGAACTCAACTTTCCCTTGAGCCTTTGATATATAAAAGTTCATCGTGGTAGAAGTATCCTGTACGTTTTGGAGCTGAAAACTTCCTTTTTAGTCAAAGAAAGGCTTTTATTGACACCAGGCCCAGAAAACGCTCAGTCTCAGAATATGCCAACCCTTGACGTCAGCGTGTGGTTAAACGCCGCCTCAAGCCCGCCCACCGACTCGTGGAGCTAAACGGATCTCGCCAACGAGCAAAAACATGCCGAAGAGAGTAAGATATTGCGCTGTGCCTGGTTGTGGAAGAACACAGTCGCTGCATAGCATAAGCTTCTTTCGCGTGCAGTTATGCAGTTGAAGATGAAAAGTAAAGTCACTAACACAATTCTTTTTTCTTTGCTTAATAACTCTCTGGCATGACAGTAGTAGTGGTAGTGTTTAGGGTGCTTGAATCTGGTGATCGTTTAGGTGATAGTTAAAGTACGCAATTGTTTATTATTGGTGTTTTGTCTATTCTTATGAGTTTTGCTTTGCATTTAAGATATCAAAAAACAGGTTTTGTAATGTTAGCAAGGTATAATATGTTAATTAGAACATTAGCATAGGTTGAACTGAAAGAAACATTGGAATTAAAATAAAATGCATTGTAGCAATATAATATCACATAATATTTTTCAGAAGTTCAATTTGCACTGTCTGAGAAATGTCTTATATTTAATCAATAAATAGGCTACAATTAGAATTAAAGCTGCAAGCAGCATTTATCCGGGTTCAAGCAGTTTAAGGCCTTTTAGGCACATAGCATTTTATTTAGCAAGCATGTAACCAATCAAGTCATAGAAGGAAAAGACCATTTACTGCCAATACAGGCAATTAGCCTTAGGAAAGATGCAGTTTTCAAAGCTTTTTAACAGCTATAGCACCTCCTATGGTCCGATCACTATTCAAATTTGCATTCTTGTGTAGAACCATATGTTGATATGCTCACCTATTTTTGTGAAGTTCCATATTTTCGTATAGAATTTATAGGCTTTTGCATGCACTTGATGCATCCATTCTATACTAAATGACCCTATTATAGCTATTTTTAAAGGTAAAGTTTAACTTTTTTATTTTTTATTGATCTAGTCGAGTTCAGAGTTTGAGCGAAAAACCTAGGACTAGTTTGCAAAAGTACGTGTTTTTTTTTTTTTTTTACATAATTGTGAATATAATGCATGATTTTATTGACAGCAGTGGTTCTTGAGGCAAAGTTGTTCAGTATGAGGAGATTCATATTCTTGGCGTATCTACTCTCCTGTTTATATTACGCGTCATCAAAAAGGTGTAAACTGAATGTGATCTTTTAATATCACTGTTTTAGTATATTAAGGCACTTTAAGGGTGGGTTGCACTGATAAGGATTCTTTAGCCTGGCATTGGCTCACCCTCAGCCTATGTATTTACCTGTATCTACATCTTTCTATGTATTTATCTGTTTAAAATGAAGTGGTGCAACACCACATTATTTTAAATAAAACCCAGCTAAAAAACAATCCTTGATTTTAGCTTTGATTAATTTAATCCTTATTGGTGTAACCCACCCTAAAGTGTTTTGTACTTTTAAGCGTTTTAAGTCTCCCGCTGTTTTTAGTGATTGAAATACTGCAGCGGGTGCTGTATATGGATCTTGTTCACATATTTTTAAAGAACTGACAGGCTTGTGCTGCAGTTCTATGGTGGTTTTGCCCTTCAGGGCTCCACGACAGTCATGTGACTGAAAACTATGAATTGAAAATAAGACTTCTTGGAGTTATATTAGGCAGTAGGCTGAAGTGATCAAAATTAGAAAATATAGATGGCTCTATAGATGGATATGAGGTTTGTCAGTTATTAAGAGATGTGTAAACTTTTTACCACAACATTGTATTTGTCAAATTGACATATTTTGATCATTGCCCAGTGGTGTGGTTGAGTGCATCACATAAAGACTTGGAGAGATTACAATTAGTCCAGAACAGAGACTCAATTTAAACACATTAAGATATACATCAAGATATAAGTATAATTAATATATAATATAATAAGAATGCACAAAACGTGGTTGTCACTGCAGAAGGATTGTTTGTGAGTTTTGTTTATAGTGGTGTAGTGTAGTATATAGTAGCTCTAGTCATAATTTTAACACAAGGCATGCATTAAAGGGATGTTTTTTTTTTTTTTTTTTTTACAAGTAAAATGAGCTTTTTAAGGAACATTTAATGGCACAATATATAGTTAATATATAGAAAATAGTTAATTTTGATATTTGGAATTTTGGGTTTGTATGTTTCATTGACTTTTTGTTTAGATTTTGATGTAATTAGTTTAGTTTTGTATATATATGTGTATATATATATATATGTGTATATATATGTATATATATATATATATATATATATATATATATATATATATATATATATATATATATATATATATATATATATATATATATATATATATATATATATATATAAAAACATTTTTTTACTTATTGGGACCCCAGGAAGAGTAGCCTAGGTAGTCAAATAGACAAATAAACTTCGTAAAAAGGGAAAAAGAGCACCAGTTATTCACTCCCCTCATCGACAATTCCTGTCGGACCTGAGCCTCAAACCCTCAATTTTCAGGTTACAAGATTGAGTCTCTCATCATTAGGCCACGACTGTCCCGGTGCCATAACAGGGAAAAAACATGAAAATGTCTATATCCAAACCCAGCCATTAGTTCAATAGTCATGAGTAACCTTATACTCCTGAATCCTTGCCGAGTCCAATGATACCCCCACCGACAAAAGTGTTAAATGTCACCGTTGAACAAACCATAAGACGAAACCTGGCATGTTTGGTATTGTTGGACTCGGTAAGGATTCAGAAGTGTAAGGAGGTTACTCTCGTGATTCTTGAACTAATGGTTAGGTGCGGTTATAGACATTTTCATGTTGTGTTTTTTTTTTTTTTTTTTTACACGTTACAGCACCACCGAGTGGCCAATGGTTGTTTTTTTTGTTTTCTCCTTTTTCTTCATGTGACCTCAGATTGAGATTATACACATGCAAATTTAGCAAAAATATCTTGTTCTGTTCATGAGTTATAGCCATTTTAGTAAAAGTGGCCCTGGTCACATCGACCATTTTGGTTCCCCTTAGTGACCATGAATCTAAATTGGGAATTTTTGATCATCTCTCTCCAGAGAACATTTATGCTGTTGTTTGGTTCTGATCAGGCCAAAAACCTGGGAGTTCCCAAAATTAAGTTTTTCAAAAAAACCTAACATTTCTCGAAATTGGCGCCCGAAGGGCGAGCCAATCAGAGGCATGCACTTTGTCTGTCTTCAGCCAAGGATTCAATGATTTAAGACACTTGAGCCTACACCTAACAGTGTAGGAGTTATGAGCCATTTGAGCCGTCAGGCAGATCGGGGCGCGCCTCGGTGTGAGTACTACAAGCCCCTCTACGGCTTACGATTTGGTCTGCCCAATCAGTTTTAGATGGAGAATTATGCATCATGGGAAAATTAACAATAACAATAGGGTTTCAGCAGTTCGTGCTTGAACCTCTAATAATATGACACTATAGAGCTGTTACCAATCAAATCACTAACAAAAAAAATTCATCTTTGTGGAACAGAAGTGCATCTGAATTGATATAATTACAACTGCATAAATAATGATCAGAATTAATGTGATGTATCTATTCAAATAACCTGCGAGACGGCATGTCTGTATCTTCTAGCCTCACTCTTTTTCACTGATGACTTCAGCACACGTGCACAAACGTGCGCCACACCCCAAAATCCCCCAGCACTATAGCTACGGAATCTCTATCGTCTCAAATGCAAAACTTGTAAGCATTCGATACATCACAATTAATTTAACATGAAAACATTAAAATCAACATTATTTAACAGTAATGGACTCATGTGTTCAACCGATTTGTTCAAAGCAGCTGATTCATTTTAATAACGAAACTCATTGCCAAATTAGCAAAACCATGTCTGAAATTGTCTAAAATTGGTCACTTAATATTAACTTATTGAACGTTTGCAATCCTGCTCATATTTATGACTCCGCCGGAAGCTAGATATTTTACTTTAGAACTTGTTAAATATGGATATTTTTCTTACACAAACCCATCGATTCGCTTCAGAAGGCCGTGTGGAGCACTTTTATAATGGATGGATGCACTTTTTTGGTCTTCGAATTTTGAACTGCCATTATAAAGCTTGGAAGAGCCGGGACATTTCTTAATATAACTGATTGTATTCGTCTGAAAGAAGAATGTTATACACACCTAGGATGGCTTGGGATAATTTTCGTGTGTGTGTGTGTGTGTGTGTGTGTGTGTGTGTGTGTGTGCGCCCAAAATTATTTTAGTCAAATTGGTGCATCTGAGTAAGACTATCCTTTTGTTATCTGTTGATTGCAAGGGTTATTGTATGCATTTAAACACTAAACTACATATGTGCTTTTGCTATTTGCAATATTCAAGTGATTAATTTGTGTTATACCAAGTGAAGTTTCCTTAGTTACACTTAGGGAGTTTTCCTGAGACCCTTTGGAAATTGTAATTCTTATTTGCATATTCTTATGTCCTTTTGGTTTTAAAATACAATGTGTAATTGTTTATTGGGAAAATAGACATTTTCTTTTTAATTTTGTAGTTGAAGTGGCAGTAATGGTGTTAAATGCTTATTTTCTGTGCTCCAGATCAGTAAGAGGTTAAATCAGGTTCATTCAGAAAAATGAGGCCTAATACCATCACATGCACCGGACAGTGTCACATGGCACATATATTTATTAAAAATAAAGCAGCAATCAAATTTTACCATAATAGACAGAAAGTTATATGTTCATCATCATCATCATTATTATTATTATTATTATTATTATTATTATTATTGGGTACAAATACAAGTCAAAGTAGAACAATTTATAAGTTTAGGGTCAATTGTTCCTAATCCAGTGTACAAATCAGATAGAACAAACACTTTTTTGAAATGTATAATCAAATAATTCAAAGGTAATTCTATGTTTAAACCTACAACATAGTGTAGACACTAAGGAGTGAAACCATCAAAATGATCAAAGAACCACACAGGTCTGGTGCCCTGGACACTTGCACTTTTCCTGGGATCTGTATCTCTGTGAAGAGGACAAGACATGGTTCAGTGTATGATAAAGTTGAAAAGCAAAGAAATATGTCACAGTTATATATGATATTATGTACATAATTAGACAATTAAGCATTGTTTACTAAATTTAATGTTTACCTAAGCTCCGTTTAGACCACACCAGAGGACCCATGGATATGGAAGCACTGTCATGGAAGTCCAGAGACCTGCCCTCTCTCCGCTGGTGTCCAGAGTCACAGTCCTAAAGTTTGAAAAAGGATTACCAGAATTTTATGAGATTTTACACAGTTTACTCAAGTATCTTACTACTATAACTCTAGATGGCACTATAATGGCAAAAACTGATTTTGGCATTAAGACTCAGTGCCAGAATCACTTTATTTATTTATTTTTGTACATTTTATCCATTAGCTATGAAAAAAAAGAAAGAAAAGAAATCAGAACTCACTGTAGCGCAGTGATTGCTTGACAGAAGGCAAAGGTGAACAGCACAGTGCAGGTAAAGCTTAGTGGAGTTTGCAGTGAAGATGAACATCCTGAAGGAGAAACGGCTGGATGTGGAGACGCCGTTCTGCAGCAGCTCCACTGTGTCGTCATTTGGATTGGGACACCTGACAATATCAATAATGACAAATTCTTTCATTTGAATCATTCAATACAAAAGTGATCTCCTGTACATCATCACACGTTTGTATTCCTTGTTTAAAATGGAACCTTGTGCTTTAATTCTGAAATACTGAAACAAAGAATCTAAGGTAATCACAGAAGTCACATGACTATAATTTATTCAGTAAAAGTGTTGCATTGAGTTACGACTAAGCTTAAAAGAATAGAAAAAAAGAACAGCTTTACTCTGAAAGGATGAGATCCCAGCGGAGGCTGTAATCAGGATCATTCACAGGTGTAGCCCAACACGTGTCAATCACCAGGGCAAACTGGCGGCTGTCGACCCCCTCAACACGAACTTCCACATGCATCTCCTGGTCGAGCTCTGCATCCACTCTACCAGTGAAGGGCCGGATAAACTCCTCATCCTGATATGGAATCATCCGGACCCGATATCTGCCTTCACCAGCGGGAAGAGTCTTGTGCACAATGCTGATGAAATAATGCATAGATCTGTGTTAAAACTTGTTTGTTTTCTGTGTAAAATTCTGTTTTAGGAGTAAAATATATATTCTTGATTATTACCATATATTTACTTTTTTTAATGCATGTCTTTTTCTGCTTAAAGGATTAGTTCACCCATTCTTTAAACTTTAGCTCTTTACACAAAGCTATAATAATTTTGAAGATGTGGAATATACAGCAGGAGTCAAATGGACATTTTTTTTTTTTTTTTTACTTTTGAAGCTTGTAAGTCCCCATAATGATTTACTGCATTGAAAGGTGTGACCAGTAAAATTATTTGTTCCTTGAAAAAAAAAAAAAAATCAGCGTTTTGGTGAACTACTCCTTTAATAAAATAGTGCTGCTTGACTCTCACCTCTCCAGTGGGTTGATCTCCACATTCATGGAAAGTGTTTGTGCTTGAGGATAAACACAGCTGAAAGAAAGCTTCAGGATTTTCTCTCTGCTGATGGGACCATCTGACCTCGGTGTCCCCAGAATAAAGTTATCATAGATGAAGTGGGTGCTGTTGGCCTGTGGACAACAAATATATATATATATATATCATCATATAGCATCAGTCAAGTGAAATAATGGTGGGTGACACATTAATAATGGAGAATGTGGGTAAAAGTTCCAGTCTCTTTTGTGGCATGAAGTTGTGCACCCTTCCCCACCGAGTCTCTCTGAGACTTTGAGAAGTCTTTGGGGAGGGTCTGTTTGGGACCTTCCCTTGGTTGTTAAAGATTCAGTACCCTTATAGACCTGCCTACAGACTTCTCAAAATCAAATATACCCCTTTTCCACCAAGGCAGTTTGAGTGCTGGTTTAGAGCCAGAGCCTAGTTTCAAATCAGTTCAACACCTAAAGCACCAGCTCTGAGCCAGGAAAATTGGTTCTTAAATGGTAGGACTGGGACGACAAACTGAGAAATTAATGAATCGAGAAATGATTCTGGATCAATTCTGAGATTTTCCGAATGCATAGCGATTCTCTCTCGAATCAATTCTGACCTTAGTTTTTAACAGCAGATGACACTGCGTGCTTTAGAAACAGCCATATTGGCTCTGCTTGCTTCCAATTCCTCACACACACCACTTGAACCTTCTATAAAATATTCATAAAGTTCAAAAAGGTTGAAGTGAATTACAAGGGTGTTTGAAGTTGGCTGTTTACATAATCTTGCATCATAAAAGCATTCTGAGGTGCAAGTACATTCTCAGACATTGCTCTTCTTTGTGAGCATTTGAGCGTGCAGTTAAAAACTAGCATAGAGCGCCATCTGCTATTAAAGACTAAGCTCAGAATCGATTCAAGAGAGAATCACGATGCATTCAGAAAATCTCAGAATCGAGTGATGCATCAATTTATTGTCCCAGCTCTACTTAAAGGTGGGGTAAGTCTTCTCTGAACATTGTTGATATTTGAAATCAAGCCAAACACACACACCCCTTTCTTCATTGCTCCGCTTCCAAAACTTACTCTCCAGTCGTAACTGTCCTGCTTCGAGTTGGTCTTGAACCCCGATCGCTGGCATGTGAGGCAGGTGCACTAACAAGGACACTAAACAGTAAACACTGCATTGTCTACCAGTCATCAGCCTGCACAACTCTCACTAGCTGGCCTCCGTTACACACGCAATGCAAGAGTGGATGTCTATTTATCGTAACAGAAGCAATGACACTCAAAACCAGTGTTACTCAGCAGAATCAAAGCAACCTCCGTGGCTGTTTTCTCACTTAGCGCTCTCCAGCTCTGGAAAGTTTTTCTAACATTAACGTGGGTCCTAAAGCTCTTTCTTGATCACAACCCTTAATTTTCCAGTGATATTCTTATGAGCTTTTATCTTTTGTAGTGTCTGTCAGGCATCTCTCTTTCAACAGTCATTCTTCAAATCGTTCTCTCTCCACGTCAAACGACCCCTAATGCTGTCTGACCAACATTCAAATATCACGTACCCCACCTTTAATTAGCATTAAAACATTGCTGAGAAGACAATTGTCTAGAAAAAATAACCGCTTGCAGTTGGCGCCGTATGATAAAGTACAGCGAAAAGCGTTTGGAGGGCATACAACTCCTTATACTTCGGTCTTGCAGTACTTTGATGTCATACACCGATTGGTCTGCGCAGCGCCAATGCATCTCGAACAAACCTGGTGTGTTTGCTGCTGTCGTACTAGCATTGCTGAGAAAGATGAGACGTATACAGTGACACAAGATCTGGCTCTGTGGTGGCTCTCTAGCCCGTGAAAAGGCAAAACCGGTTCTTAGAAGGCTGGTCAGTCGAACCAACTCTGAACTGGCAATAGCACTAGCGCTGAACTAGCACCTGGTTCATGCTGGTGGAAAAGGGGTGATCGAGATTCCCCAAGTGGCCAGATCAAACTGTGTTGGCTCAATCAGAAACTACAAATATATGGATGTTGTATTTGATTATACATAGGTAAACGTACCACAAGATTTGTACCACAGATGTGTTCAGCATTATCAAAATGGAATTCCACTCTGCCATTCCGGACCGTTCCTTTGCAGCTGGGATCATTGAGGTGTAAGACATCAGCTGGAAAACCAGCCTCAAAGAGCTGACAGCGAGACACAGACATGGAGCCAGAGCTGCTTTCACAGGTTTCGGAGAAATCTGAGAGGTAAAAAGAGACAAAAGATTGTCAGAATTATTAAAAAAGAAAAAGGCAATTAATAGCCTAACAAATTATATTTCATATTTTTTTGTTGAATGATACCAACCAAATGAGTCAGGTTGTGGTCTGGGATGGTCATTGTTACATAAACAGCCATAAACAGAATGTTTCTTCCCACACCATTCATCCTCAGAGCAGCTGAGCTCAGAACAGCGATCTCTCGCATCTAAGAGGAAAAGCACAGATGGATGAAATACAACACTAAGAGATGCTTACCCATGGTTTGTGGTCAAGTCCAATATAGATACTGCTGCCTAATTGCATCTTTCTCTAAAGGTTAGTTTTCAGGTTAGTTTAGCTACCTACATTTTTAGTAACACTGGTGACAAAAATCACAAAATAATCTGTGCTGAAATATGATTTTGACTTACCACACACAGAGACCTGAGCGCCATTCTGGGATCTGTATCTCCAAGATGGCACAAGCGGTCTCATAGGCCTCAACAGCTGAACATAGCATGCCATTTGCACGTGTGTAGAGACACAGATCATACACACAAGAGTAGTAGTAAGGTGCAGGGTCAACATGAAGATGGCAGTTCTGGAAGGGGCCAGTAGTATTGGTAATAATACTACAGAGATCAGAATACTTCTGCCTCGATGGACACTCATCAGCATTACCGGTCTGGTCTCTGGCACCGCAGCTGAAGAATACAAGGAAACTTCAGGTCAGTTATATGCTTATACTATTTCATCATTTAGATAAAGCAGTGCTTCTCCACTTGTTTTGAAGCAAGGATTTTCGGGAGAGGCTTTACATTGGACATTTAGTGGCGACTCAAAATACTAAAAGTAAACATAAGTAAAGAAGTTGAACATTAAGCAAATTGAACATTAGCAAGAAATCAATATTTGGAAGACAATCTTTCTCTTCCTTTTGGTTGCTCCCATTAAGGGTTGCTAGAGCAGTCATTCGGCACAGCTGTTACAGTGAATACATACCCTTTAAAAGGCCTAAACTGATGCAACCCTAAGCAGCACTGAGGCCATGTCCACACTGAGACGGCATTTTTGAAAACACTCTCCAAAGTGGATCAATTTAAAAACGCTGTTTCCGCGTTGTAGTTTGGACTGTGAAGGCGGAGGTATTTGAAAACAATCACGAGTGCTTAGTCATGTGACGCATATTAAACCAAAAGGAAAATGTTATACCGCTATTGTGCCAGTCGATAAAATGTTACTTGTTTGCACACTTCTGTCACAGTCCTGCAAGGATGACAGAAAATGTACTCGCAATTGCTGTCCCGCGTCAAAATATGAGAGCATTTGCGTTTTAGACCAAACATAATGGTGAGTGAGTGCGATCAGTGAATGGAGATATTTTGCTAAATAAAATTATCCTGCCAGAAGACTTTATAATGTCTGTTTTGTCTGTTCCATCTCAGTGAGCCTTTATGAGGCTTTATGCATGTGTAGTGAATTTTGCATCTTCTGATGTTTCAGTGGGGATGAGAAACACTAGTGTTTTGAAATGAAAACTCTGTATCCGGATTAATGTAGATGTAACCTGAGAGAACAGTAGCGTGTGCAACCTTAGTGCCTGGGACGCTCACACTTACTCTATTGGACATGTAGTGCATCCAATTAACCTAACCTGCATGCCATTGGAAACCCACCCTGACACAAGGAAAACATGCAAAACCCATACAGAAAGGCTTCTTGGTTCTGCTGGAATATAAACCAGTCAATAATAAATCAACTAATGCATTTATGCAGTTTTCCCTGTCTATCAAAACAAACCCGAGACACTTTTTTTGATCACAACCCAACAGGTAAAAACTACTGTCCTAAAGTCTCATGGTTCTTACCCTGGAATGCTGGTGTCTGATTTCCAGCTGTGGCCAAAGGAATTGTCATCAGATGCGAGTTCTCCACTGGGCAGAACTTTGTCATCCACAGGATTACCATTGAAATTTCCACACATTCCACATAGAGATCCATAGAATCTCTCACTCACTCTGACTAGAAGGTTGCTATGCCCATCAAAATGGACAATGAATTCATTGAATGCATTTAGAATTACAAATCCTTGCTCCTCATGTACCTCTACAAGATCACTGATTTGATAAGCTGGTGTGTCAACAGCATTTCCATCAACCTGGAGGGGAATTAGAACATTTCAACATAAGAAAAGAGAGAAAGTAATAGAAGATTATTTATATTGATGTTATTTGAAGTGTAACTTACTTTAACTTTCCTGTTCTGCCCAATAGTGATGTTTGTCTGTTGTCCATGGTGAGACAACCAAACATCCACTGCAGACACAAATGACACCACCATGTTCCCCCGGTGCCTGTTGGTGGCCACCACACGGAACTCCAGATCACTGTCTGTAACATTACCGCAGGTCTGGGCAATCTCATACGAACACGTTCCCTGGTAGGATTGATAGCACACAAAGACTTCATTATTACTTTGTCCTCCCTCATATATATTTATGAAATATGTTTGCAGTCAAACTTGTTGACAAATTCTAACACCAATAATGCTATTTAAAAAAAAAACAAAAAAACAACTTGACTGTTAACTCAGTTGCCCCCCATTAGTGGGAGACAAAACAACAGTTAAAGGGATAGGTCACCCAAAAATGAAAATTACTGCATGATTCCCACCCTCAAGCCATCCTAGGTGTATATGACATTCTTTTTTTCAGATGAATACAATCAGAATTATATTAAAATATGTCCTGGCTCTTTCAAACTTTATAATGGCAGTAAAGGACAGCCCAAAATTTGAAGCCCAAAAAAGTGCATCCATCTATTATAAAAGTAATCCACGGGTCCGGGGAGTTAATGAAGGCCTTCTGAAGCGAATCGATGGGTTTGTGTAAGAAAAATATCCAGATTTAACAAGTTCTAAAGTAAAATATCTAGCTTCAGGTGGACTGCCTTCCGTATACAATGAAAAAAGCATAACTTTAAAAGCATCCAACGACGATGACGTTGGACGTAGCGTAATCGCTTTAAACTGTGAGAGGCACTATACTTTCTTCGTAAACTGAAAACGGAAGGCGGTTAAAAAAGGAGAAAAAGAATATGGGTGAAATCTTGGCTGAGAAGAGGTTTTAGAAGCAGCTTATACACTTTGCTGTGCGAGCTTTCCTGACGAATTTGTGGCTGATATGTTTCAGCTATAAAAGCACGCCACATCTGGTTTGTAATTTTATTAATTTGGTTGGCTCTCATTGCAGGTATTTTATATTGCGGGTATCCCGTCTGAGGCAGCCTGATCAAGAGTTGTAAATGTCAAACATTTTTGATATTTACAATTTGGGATTGGGGAGTTTCGAAACAATCGTAATGACACCACAAAATTGAGGATTGTTTTGAACAAAAATTTGGATGCGATTTCATTTGCACCCCCCAAACACAAACATTTGTGCATGTTTATCTAGACATTTTTACCAGTTTACCAGTTCATACCTGAAAGTGGGCCACAGCCCCATCAAAGGTGATGTAGTGGGGGTCGCCCCAGACTGTGCACGTGGACATTGGACTGTAGCAGTCACGACGTCCATTTCTGACCACACACTCCATGGCCGCTGGGCAGAAAGATGCAGTGCAGCGCAGATCATTCGGAGCAAAACACTGACAGTGTTGGGAACATGTTGAATCCCAGAACTGTTCACCAATCTACAAAATCAACAATGACAACAAACTTTACATTTCTGTTCACATTTCTGTGTTTTTTAGGAGTACCATGTAAATGAATGAGTTAGGATAATACCATCTTTATACCATGGCACCACCACAGTTTTTTGGTAAGTGTTTGAGATCATGTATGTTGCCATAATATGCTAAGACTATGCTTCCCCTTATCCACTGCCATATATAATAAGGCTTAGCATAGCATGTTTTAATCCTCACATGATAGTAGAATCCATCATACAAGCAGCCACATTGTTCCACTGGTACACAGAGTCCTCCACTCCTCACAAATCCCTCATCACAGAAACAACCTTCTGAGCATGTGTGTTCACAACTAGCATCGATGCTGCTGGCGCACGTGTGACCACAGTCTGTGCCACACACCTCATAATGACTGTTTGATGAGCAGTTCATTACTGGAAGTGCAACAACAAAATGTATTTATATGAAACATATATGCTATTAATAATATGTACAATATTAAATATTTGAGATTAAATTAAAACACCTTGAATAAGAAAAATAAATATTGCACTGGTCTTTTTAAATATCTCAGCCACACCTCGAGTCACTTACCACAAGATGCAAGTTCTCTCCAGGGGTAGACCATGGCATTGACAGATTGACAAGCACTCACATAGGATTGGGCAGACCGACACAAGACATCATTATGATTCCCAGAAATGCACACATCAAACACACAGTTATCAAAATAGGCCTGTGGATCTACAGAACCATGGCAGAAGCTAAAGGGACCCTGATTGTCTCTGATGATCCCACACAAGGCTTGTGAGATCAGAGTTGTGCTCTCATCTTGGCAATGGCCAGAACCATCCCCATGGTCACTATTGCATGACAAGTCCTCCTCAACCATCCATTCTGCACCAAACTGATCTGCTGAAGGTGCCAGAGCACCTGAAGGAGTGAGGAAGTCATCCTCTGTGTGGCCGTTAAAGTTGCCACAGATACCACATGTAACTCCACTGTAGTTGGCTGGCACAACAATGTTTACCTCCCAGGAGCCACCATAACTGACACTTAAACCAAAGTCAGTCGAGACATAGACAAACTGTCCTGTGGAGTAGACAGATACCCGACCAGAGTCAAGATAGACAGGGAGGTTTCTGGTCTCATCATCAACCTATTTAAAGAAAAATAGGAGCTTGTTAATAAAATCATAAAAACAAATTTCATATGACATATACTCAATGGCAAATCACAGTGAGTGAGACTTGCTTACCTTAACAGCAGAGTAACTATTCAAGTCCTGTGACATGTGCACAAGGTGCCCAGAGACATTGACAAATACTTCAACAGTTATTGACACAGGCCATCCATTCCATGCTTCATTTCTTGCTTCCACCTTGAAGTGTGGAAGTCCACGAGTATCATTGCATACTGTAGCCAGCACATATCGGCATGTGCCTTGAAAGTCAAAGTAGGTTCTATCAAAGGAGATATAGTGGGGATCTCCAGAAGCATAACAGTTACCATGTGGACGAGGATGGCAGCCATACTCCCCATCTACCACACGGCAGATTTCCTGTTCACTGCAAGACGATGATGTGCAACGTACATTTCCAGTGATTCCATCACAGACACACAGGAACTGGCACTCTTCACCATGCCAGAACTGCTCTCCAGGCTGCCGATAACGGCCATGATAGTGGCAGCCGCAACCAGTGGGGGGAACACAGCGATCTCCATCCAGCACTAGTCCATCATTGCACTGGCATCCCCCCTGGCATGGCAGAGCACACTGGAATGGAAATGAGAGACTAGGGCATGAAGCAGGACAGGATGTGCCACACAGCTCAAAATGAGTATTTGCTGGACAGTTGGGATCTGGAATAATAATACAAAACGGGATGGAAAATAATGAATTATCAGCATTTTGAAGAAGATATATACTTTAAATTCTGAAAATCTTATCATCTCACAAGATACTAACCACAGTGGGTGATACTCCTCCACTCTCCAACTGCAATACCATTCTGTTGGCAGTGCAGTGTGTACCCTCGCAGGGCTTCACATAGAGCCTCCCTGGCACCCCCCGTCTGCTCTAGCATCTGAATGCACTCTTCAATCCACTGCCTAGGGTCTAGTGTTCTGCTGCACTCAGCAAATGGTCCATCATTCATTGCCATAATGCTGCAGATCTCTCTGAACTCGCTCCTGTTCTGATAAAGTCCTGGTTCCCAAATGTCAGCTGGGTCCTCACAGTAGGCTGACAGAGATCCATCACGCCAGCTATCTGCAAATAGCTGGGAGTCATCCAGCAGGACACCATCTGGGCTGTGGAATTCATCATTAATGTTTCCATTCGAGTTCCCACATAGACCTCCAAGTGTACCATTGTATGTGGTTGGAGCCGTGATTCGGACAATGTGTGGCCAGTCAGCTCTAAGGGTCACTCCAAAGTTTGTCTCTAAAACAAAACCCCTCACACTACTGTGATAGAGGCGGATCTGACTGGAACCAATACTGATGGGAAGGCCAACCATCTGTCCATCCACCTGAGGAGAATATAAAAGTTAATTGATTGGTAACACTTAAAAATAAAGCTCCATTATTTAATGTTTGTTAATGCATTAAATAACATTTACTACAATGAGCAATACATTTGTTACAGTTTTTATTTATCTTTGTTAAGCTTAGTTAATAAAAATACAACTGTTAGTTTTTAGTTTGTTAGCTCAGGTCCATTAAATAATATTAACAGATAAACTTTTGATTTGAAAAATATTAGAAAATGCTGAAATGAAAGGATTAGTTCACTTCAAAATGAAAATTTCCTGATAATTTACTCACCCCCATCTTATCCAAGATGTTCATGTCTTTCTTCAGTCGAAAGGAAATTAAGTTTGAGGAAAACATTTCAGATTTTTCTACACATAACAGACTTCAATGGCAACCAATGGATTGAAGGTCCAAATCAATGCAGTTTCAAAGGGCTTCAAAGAGTCTTATATAGCATAACGATCTGTCAATTCAAAAAAAAAAAAAAAAGTATATACTTTTACCACAAACGCTCGACTTTGGTGTTATGCTTCGTCACGACATATGATGTCAGTGGAAGTAGGTGGAAGTACCGACCCAGTGCTGATAAACTCCATCTCATGTTCTCCTTCAGCTTTAAAATTGTCTGACATCGTTATTTTACCTTTATTTTTGTAAAGGCCGTTTGATTTAGTCTTTGCACATTCGTTTTAACACTGGGTTGGTACTTCCACATACGTCACGGGCGTGACCTTTCCAACATGATGATGTCATACGTTGTGCTAATGCAGAACACCAAAGTCCAGCATTTGTGGTTAAAAAGTATATATGTATTTGTTTATGTTTTGTAAATGACTAATGGTTTTGCTTGAAAAGACGATATTTCTCGACTGGGATCGTGCAGAGCCCTCTGAAGCCCCTCAAAGCCCGTTGAAACTGCATTGGGAAATATCCTGGAATGTTTTCCTCAACAAAAAAAAAGGACTTTCTTTTCGACTGAAGGAAGAAAAAAGACATGAACATCTTGGATGAGATGGGAGACGTAAATTATCAGGAAGTTTTCATTCTGAAGTGAACTAATCCTTTAATTAGATTCATAAATGCTTTAGAAATATTTTTCATTGTTAGTTCATGTTAACGAATGAATTAACTGATGTTAACAAACGGAAATTTATTTTACCAATTTATCTAGTATATGAGTTTGAAATAATATAGTTCAATATAGTTGTTCTTAATACATGAAAAGATGAGAAATTTTTTTAGCTAACCTGTACATTGCTACCTTCTCCCAATTCAATGGAAACATGAGTTCCTCCAGTCTCAAAATTTAGAAACCTGGAAAAGTCTTGAGGGCCTCTGGGTACTTTCTCCACTGTCAAAACAAAGTATGGCAGTTGGGATGGCCCCATTACTCGTGCAAGGGTAAGTCCACAAGCTCCTGGGTATCTGAAAGTTTGTCCATCAAAGGTGTGGTAGGAACCCAGGCCTTCAACCGAACAGGTAGCATAACTGATGGGTCTGCAGCCCCTCACACCATTATTGAGTCCACACACCTCTGCTGGACCACACTGGTACTGATAACAGACCATTGACCTGCTACTGCAAACACATTGTCTCCCACAGTCCTCATCCAACACCACTGACTGTCCCTCAGAGTAATAGAAGCCCTCAAATGTGCAGCCACAGTTAACTTGAGGCACACATTGCCCAGCACTGAGGACGTACCCATCATTACAAATACAGCTCTCCTGATTGGGCAAGGGACAGTTTATTGGGGCAGATGGGTTGCTACAAGTTGCAGGGCAGCTTGTTCCGTTGGACTCAAAATGACTGTGACTCTCAGGGCATATGATTTCTGGAAATGGAGTGAAGAAATAAGAAAATGCATCAAACTCTGGGTCTTTCACCTTGCACAAATATTTAAGTTACATTAAGTTGAATGCCAAAATTACTTCTAATAAAGACATAATAAGGCACTTACCACAAAAGCCTGGTTGTCTCCACTGTCCAAGTTGTACACCCTGTTGTTGGCATTGAGCAGAATACACACTGAGAGCCTGGCACAGAATAGGCTGGTACCCTCCTCCTAAGCAAAGATCATAGACGCAGTTCTCTATGTAGGTCTGTGGTGAAAACACAGAATGGCAAGAAGCAAAAGGCCCCGAAACATCTCCTAGGATTCCACAGTGGTTCGTGTCACTGTAAAGGCTCATTTCACTGTTGGTACAAACTGCACAAGCGAGACCTGTGCACCTGACATCATGGCATTCAGGATCTGTGTCCCCCTCTACCTTCCAAGAGTTGGCAAAGTCAACATCCGAGCTCAAGATCTCTCCGGAGACTGAACGGAAGTCATCTTCAGGATGTAGGTTATAGTTCCCACACAGACCACATGTGGCATTCTGGTAGTCATATGGTACAGAGATGGTGACATAGCTGTATGCATCATAGGTCACTAGGAGACCAAAGTCTGTGCTGATGGCCAAGGAAAAACCTGACTGATAGACTTGGATGGAGCCATTGTGGAGGGTGAATGGTGTTGCTCGAAAAGTCCCGTTAACCTTGACAATGTTGACAAAAAGAAACCATGAACGTGTAAGGATGGCTGAATTCAAGTCATCATTACAACAATACAGTAATAATTACCTTTGCTTCATAATTGTGATCTTTGACCAATTCAATTTCTTCATTATAGACAAAAACTCTGACCATCCGAGTCCATGACACATGTGTACTCCCCCGATGCTCATTTTTGCCCTCAATGCGATAGTATGGCAAACCATTTCCACAAGCCTAAACAATGATACAAATTCAGAATCAGGACCGTACAATCTCTTCTACAATAAATAAAAAGTCAGCAACATTACTAACCTCAGACAGAACATACGTGCAGGTTCCTTGAAAGTGAAATATCTGATTGTCAAAGGTGTAGTAGTGAGGATCACCGGAGATGGTGCATGTTTGCCTCTGAATGTTCTGACAAGAGTATTGGAAAGCTGCTGGACGGCAAGCTTGGGAATAAGTACAGGGCTCAAATCTGCACTGGAGGCCACTTCTGGTACAGGTGCATCTCTGCTGACAGGTGGCATCATTCCAGAAGGAGTCTCCCATCTGCACTGGAAAACCTATTACAAATATACATAAATATATACCAAAAATAATTTGTGTAATTGCTGGAAGGCTTGACCTGGAAGGCTCACTAACATGGTATAATTACATTTGAATAGGTCTTTTATAGGCTTACTGCAAATAGCAAATAGAAAGCAATCAGGAAGCAGCTTTACCATTAAATCGACAGCCACGTGTTCCATGATCTGTTCTGAAGGCCCATCTGCCTGACACATTGACATTGCTGCTGTATGGTAGGCTTGTGATGTCATTCTGGAGTGATCCAGTAATTGAGAAATGGTGACTTGAGTCGATGGTGTCATAACCAGCCTAGTGATAAGGAAGACATCCAGATATCCAATTAGTTAGTCATAAACAATTCAATACATTATATTAATAATCTGTTATCTTGTGCATACCTGTACATATCGTTGCGTTGGAGCGATTACACCATAGTTCATTACAACAAATGAGAGACGGCCATTTGAAATCAAAACCACTTGAAAAGATGTTTCCTTAAAAAAAAAAAAAAAAAAAAAAAGATGTTTTAAGTGAAGCAAGAAAATGTAGTATACTCGTTTTTTTTTTTTTTTTTTAATGGGCACATGGAAGTTTCCATGATATCAAACTGGGCTACTTACTGTTCTTGAATTGGAGTAGTATGCAACTCTATCCCATGTTGCAACAAAGACCCATGAAGCAGAGAAACTCAAGTCAGGGAAGTACTGGTTTATGTCTTGGGTCGCCTGTGTAAGGACACTGCCAGAGGTGTACTGTTGATATGAGATAACACCATTCCAACGGTTGTCAATATCTGTCCAGAATGGAGCAATGAGGTCTTTCCCTCCATAAGCTGGGAACCTGTATGGAGTGTAGCTGGACCATGCCCCATCAAAAGTCAAGTGTCCATTGTTGTTAACCTGAAATAGAAGAGGATTGATTATCATTGCAGAATTCTTATAAAAGATGCAATATTGTTTATAACAGCAATTTAAAATGCATTAAATTCACTTTCCAATTTACTTTTTCTCCAAGAGTACAATGTTTATAGACATAGACACATATCAGACACTTTATTTACTTACATAAATTTGGTTATATGTTTGCCCAAAAAATATAAATGGCTGCTGGAGGTATATAACGGATGAACTCCCACCATCAATGCGTCCATTCACTGAGTCTTCAGTTCCAAATGGATAAAATCGGCTTGTAATATTGATGCCATTGTCTGAGAGAGAGAGAGAGAGAGAGAGAGAGAGAGAGAGAGAGAGAGAGAGAGAGAGAGAGAGAGAGAGAGAGAGAGAGAAAACAAAACAAAACAAAACAACAAAAAAACAGTATTGAAAATGTATTAGTAATGTCATAGACAATTTAATTTACCTTAGTGTCCCTATCATAATATTTTTATTCTCTGCATAATGAAATACATGAGACACAGCACTGTGGCTGTATATCAGCACGGCTCTCATTACCTTTGACATTGTGCCTATGGCTGAATCACCTTAATATAGCTCATAATATAATAGCCTTTATGGCTTTATACATTACTTTAAATTACTTTAAATCTGATTTGCTCAGGTCAAACAATGATCCTCCAGATTGTAACACAATACATTTTATTACCAGTCATAGTGTCCATGATTGTAGTTTCTGATGTTACAGTTTCTGATGTTGTAGATTCTGCTGTTGTAGATTCTGCTGTTGTAGTTTCTGATGTAGTTTCTGTTGTAGTTTCTGCTGTTGTAGTTTCTGCTGTTGTAGTTTCTGATGTAGTTTCTGTTGTAATTTCTGCTGTTGTAGATTCTGATGTAATTTCTGTTGTAGTTTCTGCTGTTGTAGATTCTGCTGTTGTAGATTCTGCTGTTGTAGTTTCTGTTGTAGTTTCTGCTGTTGTAGATTCTGATGTAGTTTCTGTTGTAGTTTCTATTGTTGTAGATTCTGCTGTTGTAGTTTCTGTTGTAGTTTCTGATGTAGTTTCTGTTGTTGTAGATTCTGATGTAGTTTCTGTTGTAGTTTCTGCTGTTGTAGATTCTGATGTTGTAGATTCTGATGTTGTAGATTCTGTTGTAGTTTCTACTGTTGTAGTTTCTGCTGTTGTAGTTTCTGCTGTTGTAGATTCTGATGTTGTAGTTTCTGCTGTTGTAGTTTCTGATGTTGTAGTTTCTGTTGTAGTTTCTGATGTTGTAGATTCTGATGTTGTAGATTCTGATGTAGTATCTGTTATAGTTTCTACTGTTGTAGATTCTGATGTAGTATCTGGTGTAGTTTCTGATGTAGTTTCTGTTGTAGATTCTGATGTAGTATCTGTTGTAGTTTCTACTGTTGTAGATTCTGTTGTAGTTTCTGATGTAGTTTCTGCTGTTGTTGATTCTGTTGTAGATTCTGCTGTTGTAGTTTCTGCTGTTGTAGTTTCTGATGTCGTTTCTGTTGTTGTAGATTCTGATATAGTTTCTGTTGTTGTAGTTTCTGCTGTTGTAGTTTCTGATGTCGTTTCTGTTGTTGTAGATTCTGATATAGTTTCTGTTGTTGTAGTTTCTGCTGTTGTAGTTTCTGCTGTTGTAGATTCTGATGTTGTAGATTCTGATGTAGTATCTGTTGTAGTTTCTACTGTAGTTTCTGCTGTTGTTGATTCTGTTGTAGTTTCTGTAGTAGTTTCTGCTGTTGATTCCGCTGTTGTTGATTCTGTTGTAGTTTCAGTAGTAGTTTCTGCTGTTGTAGTTTCTGCTGTTGTAGTTTCTGATGTAGTTTCTGTTGTAGTTTCTACTGTTGTAGTTTCTGCTGTTGTAGATTCTGCTGTTGTAATTTCTGCTGTTGTAGTTTCTGTTGTAGTTTCTGATGTTGTAGATTCTGCTGTTGTAGTTTCTGATGTAGTTTCTGTTGTAGATTCTTTGTTGCTGTTGTAGTTTCTGCTGTTGTAGTTTCTGCTGTAGTTTCTGATGTAGTTTCTGTTGTAGTTTCTGCTGTTGTAGTTTCTGCTGTTGTAGTTTCTACTGTTGTAGTTTCTGCTGTTGTAGTTTCTGTTGTAGATTCTGATGTTATAATTTCTGCTGTTGTAGATTCTGATGTTGTAGTTTCTGCTGTTGTAGTTTCTGCTGTTGTAGATTCTGCTGTTGTAGTTTCTGATGTTGTAGTTTCTGTTGCAGTTTCTGATGTTGTAGATTTGGTTATGTTTGTCTCTGGAATGACAGTAGTAGTGGTAGTGTTTATGTTGCTTGAATCTGAAATAAATTATAAATATTACATAAAAACAACTATCTCTTATATAAACAAAAGAAAAATTTTCTTGTTTCTGTTTGAAATCTTGTTTCTTGTTTCTGTCGCAAACAGATAATTTTGCTTGTTTTAAGTAAAAACTCTTTCATTTTTTCCCCAAAGAAAACAAGACAACATATCTCATGTAATTTTATTTTCTAGTAAAACCATCTTGATTTAAGAATTTTTAGATATTTGTACTGGAAACCAGACAAAAATACTAAGAAAAATTAGATTTTTATTTTTTGCAGTGCAGATAATTTCTCTAGTCTATGCAATGGGAAGCAAATTTGCCCATTGGGATCTGAGCATGCAAGCGGTTTGAGAAATACCTGTGGGGGCTAGACAGCTTTAGAGTAATCATAGACCACAAACCCGTTGTGCCACTCATTAACAGTAAAGACCTTGAGAATGTTCCACTCAGATGCCAGAGGATCTTAAGGCGGTACAGTTGCATTGCAGGGAAGGGAACGTCCCTGGGAAGATACTGGCTGTAGCTAAGGGGCCCAGACCAAACCACAGAGAGCACAGACAGCCACAATGAGGTAAGTGCGTACATTTCTTCTGATGTCAATAACCGCCCTGCAACTTCACAGAAAATGGAACACAGAATAAACACTGAATCAGACAGCCAGTCAGTCATCTGGCTCATTAAGAATGGTTGGCCAAGCACACCTGAGGCCATCCAAGAGAGTTTCATGAAAGGCATTGACAGAATCCATGATAGTCGTCAAGGCCTACACAGCTGTTGTAAAAGGGCTTATCAGGCAGTTTGGTGGCCTAACATCTCATAGGACATTAAATAGTGCAAGAGTGCTTATACTGCATTGAGAAAAAAGGCAGCACAACGAAAGGAAACATTGATTCCAAGTAAATTATCCGGTAGTGAACAATATCCTGGGTGAAAATAGCTGTAGACCTGTGCAAACACAATAAATGCCATTATCTGGTAATATCAGATTACTACTCCAGATACGTTGAGATCCTGTCGCTTCCTGCCCCCTCTACCAGCCAAGTGACTGGAAAACTCAAAGCCACCATTGCCCATTATGGCCCACAGTTTTCTAGTCAAGAATTCAGAGACTATGAATATGTTACTTTCCACACTTTCCATAGAGCAATGGCCATGTGGAGAGGGCTGTATAGATGGCCAAGGACATTCAGAGACCAAAAGACCCCCTTCTGGCTCCCAGCGGCCACTGTGTTCAGCCCAACAGAACTACTCATGGGGAGGAGGATTAGAACCACACTCCATACACTGGAAGAGCCAGCCTGGCCAGAAGTCAGAAAAGTTGATGCTCTGGTAAAAGGTAAACAAGAATTCTTCTGTAATCACAGAAATGGAGTAAGAAACTGAGTTACATCAAGGAGACGCTGTCTGTGTCAAAGTGGATGAGCAAAAAGCCTGGACCAACCAGGGGACCATTCAAGGTTCTTTTTCTACAGTGGAAACGACGGAAGGAAAGCTTATCAGGAGAAATCCTTGACACCTTCAGAAGGAGCACACTCCTTCAGCAACACCAGATTGCACAGTAGATCCTAAATGCTAGAATCTTATGGATTTTGATGGAGTAAGTGCACAAACACAGGAACAGGACACACCCACCTTGACACGAAATTAACCTACACAGACACATGCTGATCTTACAGATGCCATCTCATCAGGGCACATACAGCAGCCCCAGTCAGAGACAGTAACTCGCTCAGCGAGGGTCTGTAAGCCTGTGCAGAGACTGAATTTATAAATGGGTTGATGCCGTTTATATCGTAAATGGGACTGTGCCTTATGAAAAATATACTTCAAGTTAATTTTATTAAGTATACTTAAGTAATGTTCAAGTATATTTTTAAGTATACGTTATTTAGTAAGTATACTAATTTCAGTGTACTAGAGGTAAACGTAAGTGTACTATTTCAGTACTGCTTGGGACTAAACTGGCCCACTTTTAGCATATAAAAGTATACATTTAAGTGTACTTTAAAGCGTAACAGTAGTACACTAAGTACACAACTATTTGTTTCTCATTTGTACTGCATCTGTACTACAAGTGAACTTAGTATACTAATAGTTTACTATTTTAATATTTGTAGTATTTTCTTAAAAATTTTTTTATGATAGTACACTTTGAATAAACTCTCAGTAAACTAAAAATTAGTACTTTTATACTGCAAGTATACTTATAAGTTTTCTTTAAGTGAACATCATACTTATAGTTTACAATGTATATATTATTTCTGCACTTTAAGTATACTGCTATGTTCCTATTTATTCATTTTAACTCACAAAAAACATCATATTGTAGCTTCATGCATCCTTTTTATCAACACTTGAATGTGCAAGTTTTTTTTTTTTTTTTTTAAAAGCAACATTTAAAAAAATTTGCATTTTAGTCAAAGACTGGATCAGATTGATTCAGAACGATGATCAAAACACATCAGTTCATCAACTGAGTTCACATGAGTTCATCAACACCTTCAAAGCTTGACAGTTGTTTCCTCTTCATGGGTTCAACTTTTCATTTAGTAACGTTAGGTAGTTTTGAACTTATATGCTGTTTAACCTTTTATGATCATGTTATTTTACATTTGCGGTAGCAATCTTCTGTCACTTGTTTCTGCTACTTCTTCACCTGCATTTTGATCTGGAGATTCTGTACTAAAAGAAACGTAATAGCGCCCCCTCCCGTATAACAGTGAAAATATAGACAGCCGGAAAAATCAGTCAATAGTGGGGAAAGTTGATTTGAAGTAAATTCCCATGTACACTACCAATGGAGTAGCCTACATAAAAATACAGATACTCAGAATTAGGAACATATCTGTTTTAATTATAAATCAATAATTCTAATAATGTAAGTTTATAAGACAGTTGTTACAATCCACGCCTGTCCTGGACTCAGTTTCCCATGCTTCTCCCTGTCCCACACCTGAACTCACTCCGTCATCATCTCTCCTGCTCTCCCCTGATTTCATGCATCTGGTCTTCGTCATTTACACTCCCTTTATATTGGAGTCACTTCCCTGCACTCCTTGTCTGTTGTTAATGATGTTATGTTATATGTTGGCTTATGGTGTTTGGTTGCTGTTTTGTTCCCGTGTTTAATAAACCTGATTTCCTGCTGCAACCTACACTTGTAACAACAGTATGCAAAACTATAATACAAATATTTAATAGATACTCAATCAAAAGAGTAAACACAACTAAAAGCTAAGTATACTTAAACTTTTGATATGCTTAAAGGTATCTTACACTTTTCTGTCAGTATCCTACAAGTATACTTAAGTGCAAATTTAAGTATATTTCTGAGAAATACATAAAGTGTATATCTGATAAGTATACAAAGTAGACTGAAAATATACTTTCTTATTTTTAGTTTAAAAGAAGTATACTAATAGCACACTTGAATAAACTTTTTTTCTTTTTCGTAAGGTGTTAAATCTTGAACTGAAGGAACAGGAAAAAGGAAGGTTCAAAGTGAAAGTGAAAACTTGTCTGTTTTTACAGATTATGCATGCTTTGTACGCATGTTCATAAAAAGTAATGCAGTTATGCATTAGCTTACATTGCCAAATTGAGAAAGTTTAGGCAAGTTTAGGAGAAAAGTACACTTTAGAATAATGGTCATTAGTTAACATTAGTTAATGTATTAACTAACATGAACTAACCATGAGCAGTTCATTTGTTACTGTATTTGTTCATCTTTGTTAACGTTAGTTAATAAAAATACAGCTGTTCATGGTTTGTTCATGTTAGTTCACAGTGCATTAACTAATGTTAACAAGATTTTAATAAAGTATTAGTAAATGTTGAAATCATTGAAAACATTAACAATGATAAATACATGCTTTATAAGTGCAGTTCATTAATAGTTCATGTTAACTAATGTAGTTAACTAATGTTAACTAATGACCATTATTCTAAAGTGTTACCAAAAAGGGTTTATGCAACTAATATTTCTGCACTATTTAGCTTCTCCATCCGCTAGAGGTCGCCTATTCAAAACAAAGGCGTAGCTTGATGACGCCATGTTTGAGCGCAGAATCTTGGGACATGTGGTCGGTGGAAAAGAATCGGGATAGGACGCAGGCAGAATTCATGTTCATGGATGCGATTATTAAAGAAACACTTTCTTTTTTGGAAAATAGGCTCATTTTCCCCTAGAGTTAAACAGTTGAGTTTTATCGTTTTTGAATCCATTCAGCTGATTTCTGGATCTGGCGGTAGCACTTTTAGCATAGCTTAGCATAGATCATTGAATCTTATTAGACTGTTAGCATCTCCCTCAAAAATGACAAAAGACATTCGATGTTTGCACCCATGGTACGGCAGCAAAATTCCTTGATTATTACGCAGGAATGAGAGTATAGTCCCCATCAGTCTAGAAAATAGCAACTTTTAATTTTCCATCTATCTTAGTACACAATGTAACTACAGAAGATTCAAGTTTTAAATAGGGAAAATATAGAAAGTCTTTGGTCATTTTTGAGCAAGATGCTAACGGTCTAATCAGATTCAATGATCTATGCTAAGCTATGCTAAAAGTGCTACCACCAAATCCGGAGATCGGCTGAATGGTTTTGAATGAGTTATGAAATGAGTTTAAGAAACCTTGGGGGTTCAGCTTTTTCTGATTTGAGGCATCTGATATTATAAATAAACGACTGAAGTGCAAATGAGTAAATGCTTACCTGCACAGTAGGAGCCACAAAATATTGGCTTGACAAACTCATAAACATAGTAATTTCCTTGACAGGCTTTGACTCGTATGGGGTGGGATGTGTAAGTACAGCAGCCATTCCATGAGGAGAGACAGACCTGTTGGGTGACCACTCCATCTTCCAGCTGTGGGTGAGGGCCGTTGAGCCACAGTGGGGAATCAGTACCACACATGCCTTGATTAACACATGATTCTGGCATCTGAGCATTTTGACCATTGTAGAACAGCCTGTACCAGCCATTCCACTCCACATTATAATCACACGTGCCATAGTGGTTGTTACTATAGTAAGAGTTGTCAGTGGCTCTCCAAGGCTCATCCAGACTGGTATAGTTGTAGCAGGGGTCGACACTTGGGGTGGAGAAAGATACTAGTGTAGAAAAAATACAAAGAAAACATTATATAGTGCAGATTAAATAAATGTCCAGATAATATGAATACAAATCAATATAATTAATGAAAAGAATGTAAAAAATACAGATGAATAAATATACCTGCACAATATACAGGTAATGGGATTGAAAGAGTCGGCCTGGTAAATTTGTAGACATAATAATGTCCAGGACAAGCTTTGACTTGGATTGGGTTGGATCTGTAGTGACTGCACTGATCATTATGGGAGCCGTAAATTTGACGAGCAACAACTCCATCTTCTAGCCGAGGATGAGAGCCACCAAGCCACAGAGAATTAAAACCTCCACACGACATGAAAGACGCACACCACTCAGGCATCTGAGCACTTGATCCATTAATGAAGAGTCGATACCAGCCATCCCATTCTACACGAGTGTCATCATGATCAGATATAGATCCATACATAGACCAGTAATTGAGTGTGCTTCTCCAGTAGTTGTCGAGTATGTTGTAGTTATTGCACGGGTCATTATCTGTGTAAGTGAGAGATGATGAGATTAAAACAAAAGGTTATATTTTAATGAGGAACTTCTCAAGTGCAAATCTGAATCAGTAAAACACTGTAATAATCGTGAGATTCGGTTTGGGTTACTTGACTGTAACCCTGTTCCCTGATTAAGTGGAACAAGATGCTGCACTGATTAGTGCTTTGGGCTTTGGGAAGTGTCTTTAGCATGACCAGCTGTGAATAGTGTGTATAGCACATCAATGAAATTGACCCAGAGATATTGGTGACGTCACCTGCTACATGAGGCTATAAATAGATGAGCCCCAGCTGCATAACTTCAGGTCTTTTTTGTTTGAAGAGCAGTCCTGGGACATCATCATCAGTAGGTGTGCACAAGAACGCAAGAAGCCTCAGACATTAGCTTGTGATGTCGACTCAACGTGAGATCCCGGAGTGGCATGGGCATCACAGCTGGTCGTGCTAAAGACACTTCCCAAAACCCAAAGTGCTAATCAGTGCAGCATTGAGTGTAGCTTTTGAAAGGGAACTTAAATCATTCATACACAGTGAGACTGTGTAATTGTGAAAAAGTTTATGCATAAAAATGCCATTTAAACTGTAATACAAAACCTTTTTTGGAAAAAAACAAAACAAAATTCTACTGAGATAATTTTTAATAACATTCATATTCTTTTAAATATTATTTTCAACTTACTCAAGGTGATGCTGGATCCAGTGAATATATCTGGACTCAGAGTGGAAACCGCCTGTGAAATAGTGCTGACATCTAAAAAGATGGAAATTCATGTCATGACAAAAATCATTTAAAAAAGTTTGAAAGACTTAAAAGAAATGAGAAGACCACAGTACCTGTGCAGTATCCTGAACACCCTATTTGTGGATTCACAAGTTCATAGACATAGTAATTGCCTGGGCACGCTTTCACTCGGATGGGTCTTGACTTGTACTCACAGCAGCCACTCCAATAATTACCACAGACCTCCCTGATCACCACTCCATCCTCTATCTGAGGGTGAGGTTCATTGAGTGACAGAGTGCCGTATGTGTTACAGCTGTATGAACCAACACAGGTCTCTGACATCCGGATGTCCATTCCATTGTAGAAGAGCCGGTACCAGCCGTTCCAGGAGAAACGTTCATCACAAATGAAATCTCCACGTTCGTTGTTGGCTCTCCAGGGACGATCCAGAGACTCATAGTTGTAGCAGGGATCACTGCTGATGTTCTGGAAAGCAACTGCCATGGAGATTACAAAAGAACTGTTAATATGATTAATTTCTACAAGTAATGCATTTTCTAAAAGTACAAAAAAGTAAAAGTCAGTCTAAACAAAAACATCTGCTTCAAATGACAGACTTTGTGAGATGATGACAAATACAAATTGGTCCTTTGATACAACCTACCCCGCTACTGGGGTTGTAACACATACTGGGGTAAATTGTAACAGGTAGACAAAATGCACAAAAACTAAGGATACTCCAAGAGATATGACACAACAATTATTTTAAATGAATGGCTGCAACAATAAAATGTGTGTGAATATGAACACTTGGTATTTTAATTTGATGTGAATAATATTTATGGCAAAAGCTCTTTCAATCACTGCATTCTTTTCCTCCTGATTATTTTCTTTTTCCACTGTTATATATATATATATATATATATACTCACCTAAAGGATTATTAGGAACACCTGTTCAATTTCTCATTAATGCAATTATCTAATCAAACAATCACATAGCAGTTGCTTCAATGCATTTAGGGGTGTGGTCCTGGTCAAGACAATCAAGAAAGGTGATTTAAGCAATTTTGAGCGTGGCATGGTTGTTGGTGCCAGACGGGCCTGTCTGAGTATTTCACAATCTGCTCAGTTACTGGGATTTTCATGCACAACCATCTCTAGGGTTTACAAAGAATGGTGTGAAAAGGGAAAAACATCCAGTATGCGGCAGTCCTGTGGGAGAAAATGCCTTGTTGATGCTAGAGGTCAGAGGAGAATGGGCCGACTGATTCAAGCTGATAGAAGAGCAAATTTGACTGAAATAACCACTCGTTACAACCAAGGTATGCAGCAAAGCATTTGTGAAGCCACAACACGCACAACCTTGAGGCGGATGGGCTACAACAGCAGAAGACCCCACCAGGTACCACTCATCTCCACTACAAATAGGAAAAAGAGGCTACAATTTGCACGAGCTCACCAAAATTGGACAGTTGAAGACTGGAAAAATGTTGCCTGGTCTGATGAGTCTCGATTTCTGTTGAGACATTCAGATGGTAGAGTCAGAATTTGGCATAAACAGAATGAGAACATGGATCCATCATGCCTTGTTACCACTGTGCAGGCTGGTGGTGGTGGTGTAATGGTGTGGGGGATGTTTTCTTGGCACACTTTAGGCCCCTTAGTGCCAATTGGGCATTGTTTAAATGCCACGGCCTACCTGAGCATTGTTTCTGACCATGTCCATCCCTTTATGACCACCATGTACCCATTCTCTGATGGCTATGTCACAAAGCTTGAATCATTTCAAATTGGTTTCTTGAACATGACAATGAGTTCACTGTGCTAAAATGGCCCCCACAGTCACCAGATCTCAACCCAATAGAGCATCTTTGGGATGTGGTGGAACGGGAGCTTCGTTCCCTGGATGTGCATCCCACAAATCTCCATCAACTGCAAGATGCTATCCTATCAATATGGGCCAACATTTCTAAAGAAAGCTTTCAGCACCTTGTTGAATCAATGCCACGTAGAATTAAGGCAGTTCTGAAGGCGAAAGGGGGTCAAACACAGTATTAGTATGGTGTTCCTAATAATCCTTTAGGTGAGTGTATATATATATATATATATATATATATATATATATATATATATATATATATATATATATATATATATATATATATATATATATATGTGCACCAGGAAAGACAAATTATTCATATATATATATATATATATATATATATATATATATATATATATATATATATATATATATATATATATATTCCAACCACACGACTCTGTGATGCTGTTTGCGAATGTTCATTGAAACTGTGGTTTCTTTTTTTTTTTTTTTTAGTTTAAGCAATGGGGTATTTTAGTTATACAGATGCAAATAAAGGTAATTTAAGATGTACATAGTAACACTAAAATATTTATACTTGAGGTAGTATTCATACCAAAAATAATAACAGTAATGGCGGTAGTAGTAATAGCAATAATATATATGACAATAATAACAGTAATAATAACCATAATAATAATAATAATAAGTAATAAGTAGTGGTAGCATTAATAATTAATAGTAATAGTAATATTAATCATGATAGTAATAGACTGATATGACCAGGGAATACAATTATTGCGGAGATACACTATGGTCTAGGTCAGGGAGCTGCTCCAGTGCTGCCAGCGAGCTCAACCAACCGACCCCGCGGACACACCCCTCCATCTGAACCACTTGGTACTCTCCCCACCGCCAGCGACACACAACTCAATTGAACTTCTATGCTCTGTTAAGTCCTTTTACATAAAATACACTTGGACATCATAACAGGCACCTCCAAACCAGGCTCCCCTAGTCTGGATGTGACCTGATTTAATAAAAGTCTTATTGGGAAACGCAGCCCAGATTGTTTCTTACTTCAGATTAGCATTAACCAAATGGGTGTCTAATATATGAAGGAAAAATAGAGAGAGAGAGAGAGAGAGAGAGAGAGAGAGAGAGAGAGAGAGAGAGAGAGAGAGAGAGAGAGAGAGAGAGAGAGAGAGTAATGTAACTTGATTTAAAAAGACAACAGAGGATACATAAAGTTAGGCTAAAGAGAGAAATGTCGGTCCTTCCCTAAAGCAAGAACATGCTGCATATGTCAAATACATACAGGCCTATATGTTTTATATATTGTTGGCATTGACAACACCGTTCATAAGATGTGCAACTCTAAAGAATTTGAGGAAGTGAACACTATAATCACCAGTAAACTGGAAGAGCAACAATTACACTCCTAGGGACACTCCAGAATTGTTCTAAACTCCTCACCTGCACATTGCACAAGAAGCTCATCATTATTCAATAAAGCTGTGACGCACTTTAATGTGTCCTGACAGTAATGTCTCCTCTGTAAACGTATATATGTACAAACATATGTGTACAGCATACACACACAAACATTTAGTTAAATAAGCAGTAATTGTAACTAGATGTCTCACTATGTGTTTTTGTGGCCAGGAATGGCTTCACCTCGGCTGTAAACTACTGTACCTTCAGTACATTCTCTCAGAAAGAGCAACTTTATTTTGTTTTTTTTTTTTTTTTTTTTTATCCTTTCACTGGAGGTGTAGAACGTGATTCGGCTTGGTGTAGATCTGATGTAGTGACTAATATGAGATTTATCCCTAGATTTGATGAAACAGATGTTGAACGTTGCTGTTTGAACGAGTGGCAGATGCGCGTAAATAGCCAGATCGGAGAAAGAAGACTAGAGTGTGTCATGTGAATTTGTTAAAGCCTTTTTATGGTTCAGAAGATTTTGCTGACACTAAAATAAATGAAGACAAAGTTGATATACCTGATTCTTGTATTAAACCGATTCTGCTTACAGGTTCGTGTGCTGATGATGCTGAATGGTCAACCATTTCAATTCTGATAAGTGGGGACCAGGATGAGATTGATCCTGGAGATTCTATTCTTCAGGGCCGGTTACACAATTCGGAGGCGCTAAGCTCTTTGCACAGTCGATTTAGCCATTTAACAGAGGTGCAGTGTACAGATTTAATTAATTTGATTTCTGAGTATGTTACACTGTTTCCCGATACTCCAACTCGGACAAATCTAATCAAACACGATATTGATGTGGGAGATTCGGCTCCATTTCGTCAACGTTTCTACCGAGTAACTGCAAATAAGAAAAAACAACTAGAGAATGAAATTGACTACATGTTGAGAAGTGATATTTGTGAACCTTCTTTTTCTATTTGGGCGTCTCCAACATTGTTGGTGAATAAATCTGACGGGTCATTCAGATTTTGTACTGATTACCAAAAGGTAAACGCTGTAACAAATCCTGATTCGAGGACTGTATTGATCAGGTGGGAAATGCTAAATTTGTTAGTAAGTTTGATCTACTCAAAGGTTATTGGCAAGTGCCTTTAACTGAAAAAGGCTTGGAGAATATAACTGCTGATGCCTTATCTCGTATCCATAAAGTATTATAGGACTTGTCCTATTTGCCCCTGTTCTTTTCTTAATTTGCTTCCTAGGTGCCAAGGTTGCTGGAAGAAATTAGAGAGTTAAGACTGGTGGAGACTGCAAACTGGATTGAATCATCACTTGGGCTACTGGAATGTTTTGTGGAGTTCTAATTCATTCTTAAAGACTCTGGTCTTTTTTCTGGGGAGGGAGGGGATGTGGCGAGTCTCCGGTTCTTCCTGCTACAGCCAGCCAGTGGGTGTGGCTAGGAGACTCATCAAGTGAACGATGTCCACCTGTTCTTCCCTCTATTAAGCTTGGGCTTTGTTGACTTGGTGGGGGGGCTTGTTTTTGGTTTCTTTGTTACTGGTTTTGGTCTTGGTTTGTTTAGATCGATTCTGTTATTAGTATAATCTTGGTTCTGTCTGATGTCTTGAGTTATCAGGTGTCTGACAGAAATGTTGTTTGATTGTTTTCCTTCCTTTAATATTTTTTTTCTGTTTATGTTAATAAACCTTTTGGTTGCAACTACTAACCTGACTGTGTCCTCCAATTCATTTATCACGGCTTTGAGCCGGTCGTGACATACATTATGAAATATTGGAATATGTTACAAATGCAAAATAAAGTGCAACCATGACATTTTATATTTTAAGCCTCCTACATACATAATCTTCCAGACTAATATAGCACATATATTACCAGTCATAATGTCCGTTGTTGAAGTTTCCATGGTAGTACTTTCAACTGAAAAATAAAATAAATAAAATAATAATAATAATAATAATAATAATAATAATAATAATAATAATAATAATAATAATAATAATAATAGTTTTACATAAAAACCCTCATAAAACAGATGACACATGTAAAAATATTTATATGCAGGTGAGATAAAATATATAGAACAAAGTCACAATTGTGATATTTAAAGTTAGAAATACCTTATTTATTTAATTAATTACAGTTCATAAATGTCACAAATTCCAAACACATTGTGCTTGGCTTGGGTTTTTGTCTCAAAACTTTTTTTTTTTTTTTTTTTTTTTTTACAATAGAATTGCAGTGTGCTTTTAAAAGAATAAATGAATAAATGAATAAATGAATAAATTATTATTATTATTATTATTATTATTATTATTATTATTATTATTAATAATAAATTATTAAAAGTTATTATATAAAGTGCTAAAATTTGAGAAGGTTTTGTATCAATAGGAAAACTCTTTCACCACCTGAATTATTTCTATTTTCTTAATGGAAAACAAATTGAATTGAAGATTATATGAAGTGAAAGAATGATTGTACCTATTGTTTGTTCATTGATTATTTCACCTGATAATATACAATTAAGGCATTATTATTTATTATTGGGAAAATATTCAGCCGTTTTACATGACAGATTGTGGTGTGGGTAAGTTTAAGGGTAAAGTTAGGGACAGGTGTGGTGGTGTGGGTAAGTTTAAGGGTAAAGTTAGGGACAGGTGTGGTGGTGTGGGTAAGTTTAAGGGTAAAGTTAGGGACAGGTGTGGTGGTGTGGGTCAGTTTAAGGTAAAGTTAGGGACAGGTGTGGTGGTGTGGGTCAGTTTAAGGGTAAAGTTAGGGGCAGGTGTGGTGGTGTGGGTAAGTTTAAGGGTAAAGTTAGGGACAGGTGTGGTGGTGTGGGTCAGTTTAAGGGTAAAGTTAGGGACAGGTGTGGCGGTGTGGGTAAGTTTAAGGGTAAAAGTTAGGGGCAGGTGTGGTGGTGTAAGTTTAAGGGTAAAGTTAGGGACAGGTGTGGTGTGTGGGTAAGTTTAAGGGTAAAGTTAGGGACAGGTGCGGTGGTGTGGGTCAGTTTAAGGGTAAAGTTAGGGGCAGCTGTGGCGGTGTGGGTAAGTTTAAGGGTAAAGTTAGGGACAGGTGTGGCGGTGTGGGTAAGTTTAAAGGGTAAAGTTAGGGACAGGTGTGGTGGTGTGGGTAAGTTTAAGGGTAGGGGTTAGGGACAGGTGTGGTGGTGTGGGTAAGTTTGGTGGTTAGGGACAGGTGTGGTGGTGTAAGGTAAGTTTAAGGGTAGGGTTAGGACACAGGTGTGGTGGTGTGGGTAAGTTTAAGGGTAGGGTTAGGGACAGGTGTGGTGGTGTGGGTAAGTTTAAGGGTAAAGTTAGGGACAGGTGCGGTGGTGTGGGTAAGTTTAAGGGTAAAGTTAGGGACAGGTGCGGTGGTGTGGGTCAGTTTTGGGGGTAAAGTTAGGGGCAGGTGTGGTGGTATGGGTTAGTTTAAGGGTAAAGTTAGGGGCAGGTGTGGTGGTGTGGGTAAGTTTAAGGGTAAAGTTAGGGACAGGTGCGGTGGTGTGGGTCAGTTTAAGGGTAAAGTTAGGGACAGGTGTGGTGGTGTGGGTAAGTTTAAGGGTAAAGTTAGGGACAGGTGTGGTGGTGTGGGTAAGTTTAAGGGTAAAGTTAGGGGCAGGTGTGGTGGTGTGGGTTAGTTTAAGGGTAAAGTTAGGGGCAGGTGTGGTGGTGTGGGTTAGTTTAAGGGTAAAGCAGGTGTGGTGGTGTGGGTTAGTTTAAGGGTAAAGTTAGGGACAGGTGTGGTGGTTTGGGTAAGTTTAAAGGGTAAAGTTAGGGACAGGTGTGGTGGGTGTGGTAAGTTTAAGGGTAGGGTTAGGGACAGGTGTGGTGGTGTGGGTAAGTTTTAAGGTAGGGTTAGGGACAGGTGTGGTGGTGTGGGTCAGTTTAAGGGTAAAGTTAGGGACAGGTGTGGTGGTGTGGATAAGTTTAAGGGTAAAGTTAGGGACAGGTGTGGTGGTGTGGGTAAGTTTAAGGGTAAAGTTAGGGACAGGTGTGGTGGTGTGGGTAAGTTTAAGGGTAAAGTTAGGGACAGGTGCGGTGGTGTGTCAGTTTGTAAAGTTAGGGGCAGCTGTGGCGGTGTGTGGGTAAGTTTAAGGGTAAAGTTAGGGACAGTGTGGCGGTGTGGGTAAGTTTACAGGTAAAGTTAGGGACAGGTGTGGTGGTGTGGGTAAGTTTAAGGGTAGGGTTAGGGACAGGTGTGGTGGTGTGGGTAAGTTTAAAGGTAAGAGTTAGGGACAGGTGTGGTGGTGTGGGTAAGTTTAAGGGTAGGGTTAGGGACAGGTGTGGTGGTGTGGGTAAGTTTAAGGGTAGGGTTAGGGACAGGTGTGGTGGTGTGGGTAAGTTTAAGGGTAAAGTTAGGGACAGGTGCGGTGGTGTGGGTAAGTTTAAGGGTAAAGTTAGGGACAGGTGCGGTGGTGTGGGTCAGTTTAAGGGTAAAGTTAGGGACAGGTGCGGTGGTGTGGGTAAGTTTAAGGGTAAAGTTAGGGACAGGTGTGGTGGTGTGGGTAAGTTTAAGGGTAAAGTTAGGGACAGGTGTGGTGGTGTGGGTAAGTTTAAGGGTAAAGTTAGGGACAGGTGTGGTGGTGTGGGTCAGTTTAAAGGTGTTTTGTGTTTTTTTATTATTATTATTATTATTAATAATAATAATAATAATAATAATAATAATAATAATAATAATAATAATAATAAATTATTAAAAAAATATTTTTAAAGTGCTAAAATTTGAGAAGGTTTTGTATCAATAGGAAAACTCTTTCACCACCTGAATTATTTCTATTTTCTTAATGGAAAACAAATTGAATTGAAGATTATATGAAGTGAAAGAATGATTGTACCTATTGTTTGTTCATTGATTATTTCACCTGATAATATACAATTAAGGCATTATTATTTATTATTGGGAAAATATTCAGCCGTTTTACATGACAGATTATAAAACACTCACCATTAATCAGCAACAGCGACAAACACAGTGAGATCAGAAACCTCATTGTGACGAACGGCACCTACACACACATATACAGCACACACACACACACACACACACACACACACACACACACACACACACACAATATGTTTCTTGTATTTTGTTATATTTTATTCTTTCTTTGTTCTGTACATTTGTAAAACAACTATACCATTCACAGATACATAAATAACAATAAAAAATGTAATGTAAGAAACAGCCGAAATCCAATGCGATAAAAGAAGAAATGCCTTTACCTGAGGTCAGATGCTGAGATCAGCGCAAACTCAGGGAGATTCTCAATACAGTGATGCTGAACTGCAGCTCTCACAATCTCATCAGTGCCTTTATTAACTGTGGGAGGATCTTTACTGGAAAATAAGAATAATTAATTTCTCAACAATAGCTCAAACCAGTTTTTTTTTTTAATGTAACAATGAGATATTTGTAATTTGAACCGATCGTTTCCTTGTGTTCACCTGCATTCAGAAGGACATTCTTTAACTCTGAGGTTGACTGTGAGATGGAATGATAGTGGTTTGATTTGTTTAGTACAAAATATAGTTACCAATTAATAATTTAGGTCCCACTTTATATTAGGTGGCCTTAACTATTATGCACTTACATAAAAAAACAAGTACAATGTAGTTATTGTTGTAATTTTGCTCATGTTGTAAAACAATATTGCAAAACTTTTGCTGATATTGAGGCGGGATACAAGTAAAGTTAGGGACAGGTGTGCTGGTGTGGGTCAGTTTAAGGGTAAAGTTAGGGACAGGTGTGGTGGTGTGGGTAAGTTTAAGGGTAAAGTTAGGGACAGGTGTGGTGGTGTGGGTAAGTTTAAGGGTAAAGTTAGGGGCAGGTGTGGTGGTGTGGGTAAGTTTAAGGGTAAAGTTAGGGGCAGGTGTGGTGGTGTGGGTAAGTTTAAGGGTAAAGTTAGGGACAGGTGTGGTGGTGTGGGTCAGTTTAAGGGTAAAGTTAGGGACAGGTGTGGTGGTGTGGGTAAGTTTAAAGGTAAAGTTAGGGACAGGTGTGGTGGTGTGGGTAAGTTTAAGGGTAAAGTTAGGGACAGGTGTGGTGGTGTGGGTAAGTTTAAGGGTAAAGTTAGGGACAGGTGTGGTGGTGTGGGTAAGTTTAAGGGTAGGGTTAGGGACAGGTGTGGTGGTGTGGGTAAGTTTAAGGGTAAAGTTAGGGACAGGTGTGGTGGTGTGGGTAAGTTTAAGGGTAAAGTTAGGGACAGGTGTGGTGGTGTGGGTCAGTTTAAGGGTAATGTTAGGGACAGGTGCGGTGGTGTGGGTCAGTTTAAGGGTAAAGTTAGGGACAGGTGCGGTGGTGTGGGTCAGTTTAAGGGTAAAGTTAGGGACAGGTGCGGTGGTGTGGGTCCGTTTAAGGGTAAAGTTAGGGACAGGTGCGGTGGTGTGGGTCCGTTTAAGGGTAAAGTTAGGGACAGGTGCGGTGGTGTGGGTAAGTTTAAGGGTAAAGTTAGGGGCAGGTGTGGTGGTGTGGGTAAGTTTAAGGGTAAAGTTAGGGGGCAGGTGTGGTGGTGTGGGTAAGTTTAAGGGTAAAGTTAGGGACAGGTGTGGTGGTGTGGGTCAGTTTAAGGGGTAAAGTTAGGGACAGGTGTGGTGGTGTGGGTAAGTTTAAAGGTAAAGTTAGGGACAGGTGTGGTGGTGTGGGTAAGTTTAAGGGTAAAGTTAGGGACAGGTGTGGTGGTGTGGGTAAGTTTAAGGGTAAAGTTAGGGACAGGTGTGGTGGTGTGGGTAAGTTTAAGGGTAGGGTTAGGGACAGGTGTGGTGGTGTGGGTAAGTTTAAGGGTAAAGTTAGGGACAGGTGTGGTGGTGTGGGTAAGTTTAAGGGTAGGGTTAGGGACAGGTGTGGTGTGTGTGGGTAAGTTTAAGGGTAAAGTTAGGGACAGGTGTGGTGGTGTGGGTAAGTTTAAGGGTAATGTTAGGGACAGGTGCGGTGGTGTGGGTAAGTTTAAGGGTAATGTTAGGGACAGGTGCGGTGGTGTGGGTCAGTTTAAGGGTAAAGTTAGGGACAGGTGTGGTGGTGTGGGTAAGTTTAAGGGTAAAGTTAGGGACAGGTGTGGTGGTGTGGGTCAGTTTAAGGGTAAAGTTAGGGACAGGTGCGGTGGTGTGGGTCAGTTTAAGGGTAAAGTTAGGGACAGGTGTGGTGGTGTGGGTAAGTTTAAGGGTAAAGTTAGGGACAGGTGTGGTGGTGTGGGTAAGTTTAAGGGTAAAGTTAGGGACAGGTGTGGTGGTGTGGGTCAGTTTAAGGGTAAAGTTAGGGGCAGGTGTGGCGGTGTGGGTATGTTTAAGGGTAAAGTTAGGGGCAGGTGTGGTGGTGTGGGTAAGTTTAATGGTAATGTTAGGGACAGGTGAGGCGGTGTGGGTAAGTTTAAGGGTAGGGTTAGGGACAGGTGTGGTGGTGTGGGTGAGTTTAAAGGTAAAGTTAGATGTAAGGGATGGGTCGACAGTGTAAAAACATGAGCATTAGGGTTCACAGTGCAAACTGAGAACATGCTGCATATGTCAAATACATACAGGCCTATATGTTTTATATATTGTTGGCATTGACAACACCGTTCATAAGATGTGCAACTCTAAAGAATTTGAGGAAGTGAACACTATAATCACCAGTAAACTGGAAGAGCAACAATTACACTCCTAGGGACACTCCAGAATTGTTCTAAACTCCTCACCTGCACATTGCACAAGAAGCTCATCATTATTCAATAAAGCTGTGACGCACTTTAATGTGTCCTGACAGTAATGTCTCCTCTGTAAACGTATATATGTACAAACATATGTGTACAGCATACACGCACACACACACACACACACACACACACACACGCACGCACGCACGCACGCACGCACGCACACACACACTACTGTGAATGTGTATATGAACTATTTAAACTAAATGTCTCATTATGTTGAACTGGCTCTCTATTCCTAGCAGTTTTCATGATTTGCATATGTATGTCAAGAGTTTTTGGTAATGAATTAAACAATAAGGTTTAATTCATCAACATTAGTCATGACATTATGATGTAATTTCAAAATGCGGATCATGAGAAGCTTGAGGGCAATTTTTTAACAAGCTGAATAAATTGATATTAGTTAATGTATTATGAAGAAGCATGAATTAACAATGAACAGGAGTGTATTTTAAACGTTATTGAATTAAAAAATATATATATATATTGCATTGGGTCTAATTAAGTTAATTTACACAAAGTACATCTGAGATTAATTTGCCAATAATATAAAGAACATTTAAACCGCTGAGCTATACAGTACAGTTTGAGCATCTCATGAGAAGTACTGCATTTCCTTGTTTGTCAAACCTGTCAGGTTCACTGTCCATTTTACATATTTTAGAGCCTTTAGGTAACCACCAGAATGGATTCCGGATGATGAATGATTCTTATAAAGTCACTAAAGTGGATTTTAGTAATTGTTGCAAATGAGGTTGATCAAGATTCCCCAGAACTGCTTACATGACTGCCATTACTGCATTAACAGCCTGCCATTTTATTTTACATTATCAACAATGGCAAATATGATGATTGCAGTTTTTGCATATTACAAATGAGCAAAATAATCATGTTAAAACCAGTCATAAAGAATGCAGCAGATCATGATTATGTGATAAAAAAGTATAAGGGTTGAAAATGATGGCAAGATAATGATTCAGAGACAAACAGACACTCTGAAACCTGAGCATTATTAGGAGCTGATCGTATCGACTGGCTCTCAGTGAAGCTCAAACCTCATGTATAAAGGTGACTGAAAAATATTCTCTAATTATTCACAAACTCTTATTATTGTCTCTTAATAAGATTGCTGATATAAATGTGTGTACAAAGAAAAATAAAATAACGTATATCTGCCATTTAAAAACCTGTTATACTAAATATACTGGCTATACTAGAAGTTGCTCTGTGGCGAAACCAGCTGAAACCAGATTGAACCGCTCCAGGTAAACTGTACACAACAGTAATTACAGGCTACTAAAGATGTAAAATATGACATTTATTGTTAATATTACTATTGTTAGCTTTACATTAACAATTGGGTAATATAACAGCAAACAAGTAACTTTTATAAACTCTGGATGATATGCAATAAGTATGATAACTTTTCATTAGGGCAACTGCAAAGGAGAATTTAAGTCTGGATGAATTAAGGACAAAGCTATGATATGTTCAGTTCTAATAAACTTTAAAATATATATTTTTTAATAACTAAGAGCCTTAATGCGATATAATGCAATATTAAAAACGCATTTGCAGCATATTCAAAAATGACTTTATTCATTAATGTTATTAAAATTTAAAGGACTTCTCCCAAAACATTAAAGGGGAAGTGTGTGGCTGGATGGGCTGAATTTGAGCCTGAAAGAAGGCATTTTAACATTAAACCTAATTAAAGTAAACTCTCTAAGACAGATGTATGCGCAAAAGTTGTTGCCATTTCTGAAAACCTGTTTGCTTTGACCTTATATTTGGTGTTAATGTGTTTATGTTTTTAATGTGTTGTAGCTTGGAATATGTTCATATTTTATATACAATATATTGTATCTCTGTATTAAAGATGACTTTTTAAAACACTGTTAATTTCAGACGTTGTGGCACCAGGGGCCCTTGAATGAAAAATAAGCTATATCTGACACATTCAAAAACCTGGTATACTGAACATCCCTGCTATACTACGACATGACAGGACAACGAGTCTTTCACGTGTTCAGCATGTTACTGGAACACAAGCAATACCTTTTACAGGTTAAAACTACATACACAAACCGAATATTTTATATTACTATATCTAATAGCTCATATATATATTGACAGGAATTTGTAATCTGAATCACACAATATGGTCATTCACTACTGACATACTGTTGATTATGACAATGTAGAAATAAGGTTCAACAATAAGGTATTCATAATAATAACAACAATAACTTAAAAAGTAAAGCAGTTTTATCTGAATGTTTCATAAATGCTTAGTGGTCAACAGTTATTAATGTTAAGCTCTCAGTCGAGGACAGTGTCAGTGGACTGACTGAATGTGAACTTATGCAAATATCTGTCACAATGAATGCACTCTGTCCTACAGGCTCTTCCCCCTCATTTACGTTTTGGATCATTAAGACCTTTATCATATATGCCTTATAATAAATGCGTATAAAATGTTTAACAATTTTTAAGACACAAAATGAGAATCAAGAACCACAATGGAAATAAGTTCATTCTACTTTATTGTGCTATTCTTGACAAAGAAGGTGTAACAGTTGTATTGCTAGTTTTTGTCAAATAAACAAACTACAACTCAAACCCAGAATATATTGAATATATGAATGTCTGAACAAGCAATACATCAATGGAAAGAACAGACACTCTGCTTTAAAAAGAAGGAAAAAACTCTTTCTATCAACACTTGAATGCGGGTAATTTTCATTAAAAAAAAGGAAAATTAAACACAAATCTGAGAAAATCATGTTTTTGGATCAGATCAAGTCTGGATCAGATTCAGAGCGATGATCAAAACATAGATCGATTAGATGGAGTCCATCAACACCACAAAGCTCCACAGTCCTATAGAGTCGACATTTCATTCGGTAACATTAGGCAGTTTTGATTTATGTATTAATGTAGTATATAACAATTATGTAAATTATAAAATTATTATTATGCTACATAAAATAACAGTTATGAAATAAAGAAACATTTAGAAACCCAAAACCAGTGTGGCCAATTAAAATGACTCTAGACAATATGCATGTAAAATGTTGCACATTGTTTTGTGGGACTTAACTAAAAGTGTGTCAGGACACTCATCAGAGGAACAAGTAACAGCGTCAGAGAAGCACACAGACAAGAAGCCTCAGATACCTTCACTTGGTCTGGGACCCACTTATCTGTGAACAGGGAATATAATGCAATGCAGTGAAATGTAATGTATTCATAACAGAAATCATCAGAAACCTTTATTACAAACGATTGAAACAAATGAAATGTTCACCTGTGTTCCCTCCAGACCACACCAGAGGACCCATGGATATGGAAGCACTGTCATGGAAGTCCAGAGACCTGCCCACTCTCCGCTGGTGTCCAGAGTCACAGTCCTGATAGAGAAAAGAGCAACATCCAGCTGTGTGAATCCCTGTTAAATATCTCTGAACTAACATGAAACAAAGGAAAGTCTCCAGCAGAGGGCAGCCTTGAGCATTAAGAGCCAGATTTACTCATTTTGCATGTGTGTTGTTAGTAGATCACACGCCTGATTATCAGCGGCTATACTTGTTTGTGGCCCAGATTTGCACTGCTCTTAACAGATTGTGTTGATCATTATGAAAATGATCCGGCTGTGTCTGTGTTCTTCTTCTAATTAGTCCTGTTTAATAAATCTGGCCCTAAAACATACCTTAAAACACAACCTTACTTTTATTAGAGTTTGATCAACAAGGGTTTATACACTGCAGATTCATAAACCTTTACATTTACCCATCATATTTTACTACAGATACTCCATATACACACAGACAGGGACATTGGCTATTGGATTAATATTATAAATAATTTCACAACTACAATACTAAAGCTACTTTTGAAGATTTAACATCATAAACATAAATTATCAGAGGGTTTGTAAACTGACCATTGAGCAGCGATTGCTTGACAGAAGGCAAAGGTGAACAGCACAGTGCAGGTAAAGCTTAGTGGAGTTTGCAGTGAAGATGAACATCCTGAAGGAGAAACGGCTGGATGTGGAGACGCCGTTCTGCAGCAGCTCCACTGTGTCGTCATTTGGATTGGGACACCTGACAATATCAATAATGACAAATTCTTTCATTTGAATCATTCAATACAAAAGTGATCTCCTGTAAATCATCACACATTTGTACTACATTTGGAACCTTGTGCTTTAATTCTGAAATACTGAAACAATGAATCTAAGGTAATCATAGAAGTCACATGACTATAATTTATTCAGTAAAAGTGTTGCATTGAGTTACGACTAAGCTTAAAAGAATAGAAAAAAAGAACAGCTTTACTCTGAAAGGATGAGATCCCAGCGGAGGCTGTAATCAGGATCATTCACAGGTGTAGCCCAACACGTGTCAATCACCAGGGCAAACTGGCGGCTGTCGACCCCCTCAACACGAACTTCCACATGCATCTCCTGGTCGAGCTCTGCATCCACTCTACCAGTGAAGGGCCGGATAAACTCCTCATCCTGATATGGAATCATCCGGACCCGATATCTGCCTTCACCAGCGGGAAGAGTCTTGTGCACAATGCTGATGAAATAATGCATAGATCGGTGTTAAAACCATATATTCTTGTTTACACATTTATTCTTCCACTTAAAGGATTAGTTCACCCAATATGTTGATAATTCTTTCAACATTATTCACTGACAATTTTGAAATTGGCATGAATGCTCTCTTTAGTGCGTTCATCAGAGCTCAGTAGAGAAGTAATGATGTCGGAATAATAACCAATGTGCTATATTGCGTTGGATATTTCCAAAGAACCCGAATGATTAATTCATGAATCAAGGATCTTCTCACGCTCCTTGCACAAAGCTATCGCATAATTTTAGAAGATGTGGAATATACAGCAGGAATCATATGAACCAAAAAAAAAAAAAAAAAAAAAAAACATGAGGGATTGAACAAAAAGTCTTTGTTTTGGTGAACTACTCCTTTAATAAAATAGTGCCGCTTGACTCGCACCTCTCCAGTGGGTTGATCTCCACATTCATGGAAAGTGTTTGTGCTTGAGGATAAGCACAGCTTAAATTTGCACAGCTCCATTTGTCCGCTCCATTTGCACTGTCCATGGAGCGGACCTGTTTACATTTCGCTGCCGGTTGTATATTCTGTATATAACTGTGTATGTGACAAATAAAACTCTTGAATCTCTTGAATCTTGAAAGAAAGCTTCAGGCTTTTCTCTGACCTCGGTGTCCCCAGATTAAAGTTATCATAGATGAAGTGGGTGCCGTTGGCCTGTGGACAAGAGATATAACATTTAGTAATTTAGCCTAAATTGAATTCAATGTATTTAAAAAAAGACAGCAGCTATTTACACCATAGCATTTTTTTTTTTTTTTTTTTTTGCACCAAGTAAAAAAAGTAGTTTGATGCTATTTATACTTTCTTATAAATTCAGCACCCTTACAGACCTCTCTACAGACTTTTCAAAGTCTAACAGAGATTCCCCACGTGGTCAGATCAAACTGTACTGTCAAATTGTCACATAGTTAAACCTACCACAAGATTTGTACCACAGATGTGTTCATCATCATCAAAACTAAATTCCACTCTGCCATTCCGGATCGTTCCTTTGCAGCTGGGATCATTGAGGTGTAAGACATCAGCTGGAAAACCAGCCTCAAAGAGCTGACAGCGAGACACAGACATGGAGAGAGAGAGAGAGAGAGAGAGAGAGAGAGAGAGAGAGAGAGAGAGAGAGAGAGAGAGAGAGAGAGAGAGAGAGAGAGAGGGAGAGAGAGAGAGAGAGGAGAGGAGAGGGTGAACACAGTGAAAAAAAATTGTCCGAATACTTAAAGAAAAATGCAAGTAATTACAGAAAGAAATTCTATTTCATATTTATTTACCAAATGAGTCAGGTTGTGGTCTGGGATGGTCATTGTTACACAAACAGCCATAAACAGAATGTTTCTTCCCACACCATTCATCCTCAGAGCAGCCGAGCTCAGAACAGCGATCTCGCATCTAAGAGGAAAAGCACAGATGGATGAAATACAACACTAAGACACACTGAGTCATGTTAACAGAGCCAGAGCTTAACATGCTGGGCCCTGAATGATTATTGCTCTGTATTCCTCAAGGCAATAAACTTTTTGTTTTCTAGTGAAATAAATGAGTCATTTAATTTGCATGTGAAATGTGCAGCAACAAATACTTTTTACCCATGATTTGCAGTCAAGTCCAATATAGATACTGCTGGCTCATTGTGACATGCAGTGTTGGGCAGTAGCATTGCTAAAGATAGCTTAAATGGTAGTTTTTTTTTTGTTTTGTTTTTTACCAAAGCTATTAAAATAGTCTATTAAGAGCTAGCAATGGCCAATTTGTGAATTAATCATGTTTTTAAATTGTCATTCTTTTCTATTAGTTTAGATCAAAAGGTTAGATCAAAAGTTCATGATTGTGAATCATCAGACAGCTCATTCATCCACTGAATCATTTGGAACTAGGGTTGTGCGATATGACAATATTCGATCGTGAATGATTAAAATGTCTCCAAGATCCACTTTTTGGGAAATATCATTGTATCATGCTACAGTGGACGTTCTATCAGTTGCAGTTCTATGGCTTTCACCTGTGTCCCAACATGCAATGCAAGTACATGACAAATTGGGGGCGCTCTAGATGTTGGCGTGTTAACAGGATCATACGTTGCTTGTGAATTTTACACCTGAAAGAATATGCTGACAGTTAAATTGTGAGGGGAGCCTGCATGAGTGCATCAGGAATAGCAGGCTTAAATGAACAACACTAATGAAGGAGGCATTTGAGAAGGGAACTCTGTATGACAGGACAAGTAAAGTGCTGGAAAGATGTAACTGATGCAGTGACATTTTACCTGACCAAGGATATGATTCCCATAAAAACTATGGGGCTTCAAAAGCACGTAGATCCATGTTACAAGACAACCAGCCGCAAGCCTTTGTCGGAGTGTCTATTTACACCAAGTGCAAATAGCGTGCCTTGCTGGCAAGTGCTATTTGCACTAGCTCTGCCTGACAATGCCTGGTTGGACTAAACAAGATTAAAAGACGACGCACACATTTCAACATCTTCAGTGGTGTAGTCTGTAAAGCATAAGGCTTAAATATCTAGGTTTTGATGCGATCGACCCGGTTTCGAATCCGCCTTTTGCAGAGCTCGCTCTTTTTTTTTTTGCTCTTTTGCTCTTTTTCCCTTTTCCCATCACATATCAATAAAAATTAAGAAAATGTTCTAAAGGTGGAAATAAAGTGCCTAATGAAATTTTTAATTAGGGGTTAGGGGTCGGTGTAGGGAGGGCTTAAAATTAAATTGATTTTTATTGAATTAAAACCATCTTATTGAAGTCTGCTTCCTGGTCTTCCTCACCTACCTGACCGAATCGTAACACCACCTTAATATAGCTCATAATATAATAGCCTATATGGCTTTATCAATTATTTACATGCATCACAAACACATAACATGGATCTGATTTGCTCAGGTCAAACAATGATCCTCCAGACTGTAACACAATACATTATATTACCAGTTGTAGTGTCCATGGCTGTAGTTCCTGCTGTTGTGGTTCCTGCTGTTGTAGTTCCTGCTGTTGTAGTTCCTGCTGTTGTAGTTCCTGCTGTTGTAGTTCCTGCTGTTGTAGTTCCTGCTGTTGTAGATGTGGTTATGGTTGTCTCTGGCGTGACAGTAGTAGTGGTAGTGTTTATGTTGGTTGAATCTGAAATTAATTATAAATATTACACAAAAGTGTCACACATTATTTGAGAGGAATGTTGATTGTTGGTGGCTCTCCATGGATCGTCCAGGACATTGTAGTTGTAGCAGGGGTCAGCAGGGGGAGCTGTTGTCATGGAAACATTACAAATATACATTTTGCTGAATTAATAAATGGATGTGATTTTTTTATTTTTTATTTTAATATATAGAGTTTGAACTGCATAATCATTTGTGAGCTGCACGGCTTCTTCCTAATGTGATCCGTCTTCATATGTTCTGCAGAAATAATTTAGCTAGGAATTAACTTTAGCTGCGATTAACAGGAGCATTTCAAGAGATTGTGACTAATAAAAAATAACTGTCCAAAAATATGCTCATGAGAGTTTATAAAGGAAGCAGACAATATTTACCAGTGGTTGTGATTGGTGGTGTAATGGAGTCAATGGATGAGATTGTCTCTGTTGTAGACACTGATGAGATGGACTGATTTGAGGCATCTGGTATTAGGAACATTTATCATCATATATAATTTTCAAACAAAATATAGAAAAGTAAATGGCTAAAGATCAAATGAGTAAATGCTCACCTGCGCAGTAAACTCCACAAAATATTGGCTTGACGAACTCATAAACATAGTAATTTCCTGGACAGGCTTTGACTCTTATAGCGTGGGATTTGTAAGTACAGCAGCCATTCCATGAGGAGACACAGACCTGACCGGTGACCAGTCCATCTTCCAGCTGTGGGTGAGATCCGTTGAGCCACAGTGGGTCACTAGTGCCACAGGTGAACTGTTTTACACATGATTCTGGCATCTGAGCATTTTGACTATTGTAGAACAGCCTGTACCAGCCATTCCACTCCACATTATAATCACACGTGCCATAGTAGTAATTGTTACTATAGTAAGAGTTGTTAGTGGATCTCCAAGGCTCATCCAGACTGGTATAGTTGTAGCAGAGGTCAACACTTGGGGAAGAGAAAGGCACTATTAAGGAAATAATAGAAAGAGAGCATTATATATTGCAGATTAAATATATTCAAATAACACTAATATAAAAACAATACAATTCTAGATAAGCATGTTACATACAAAGATGAATGATTGTACCTGCACAATATACAGGAGCTGGGATTGACAGAGTTGGCCTGGTAAATTTGTAGACATAATAATTTCCAGGACAAGCTTTGACTTGGATTGGGTTGGATCTGTAGTGACTGCACTGATCATTAAGGGAGCCATAAATTTTACGAGTAACAACTCCGTCTTCTAGCCGAGGATGAGAGCCACCAAGCCACAGAGAACTATAACCTCCACATGACATGTAAGACATACACCACTCAGGCATCTGAGCAATTGATCCATTAATGAAGAGTCGATACCAGCCATCCCATTCTACACGAGTGTCATCACGATCAGATATGGATCCATACACAGACCAGTAACCGAGTGTGCTTCTACAATGGTTATCGAGTATGTTGTAGTTATTGCACGGGTCATAATCTGTTTGTGCGAGTTGAGATTAAAACAGACAAGTTATATTTCAATGAGGAACTTCACAAGTGCAAATCTGAATCAGTGAAACAGTGATAATCATGAGATTCTTGAACAATTCATACACAATGTGGCTGTGTAATATATATGACGTGTGCTGTGAGTTGCTGTCCATCATTTTGTGAGCAATTCATATTTTTCAGTCACGTGACTGTTGCAAGGGCAAAAAAAAAAACGGCATAGAACTCAATTGAACTGCAGCACAAGCCTGTGAAATTTCCATGTTAAGACAAAAATATGTGAACAAGATGCACATTTTGGGCAGCCTCTGCTGCAGTATTTCAATCACTAAAAACAGCTGGAAGTTTTAAAACATTTAACGTGAAAAACACTTTAGGGTGGGTTGCACCAATAAGGATTCAATTAAGCAAAGTTCAATGCTAATCTTGGATTTGTTGATATGAGTATGCACCAATTCATTTTAATCAGATTTTTTATGTAGTTAAACCAATAGAATTATAGAGCTGATCAAGCAGCAGATGAAGGGGGAGCTGATGACAGGTTAAAGAATCCTTATTTGTGCAACTCACCCTTAAAGTGCCGTAATGTACTAAAACAGTGATATTAAAAGATTCAGTTTTTACTTATTTTATGATACATACTATATACAGGCGACCAGATGAGCCCAGAATATGAATGCAACCCGTTTCTTTTATAATGGGTTTCGATGGAAAAAAACTGCTTAATGAGAAATTAATATTGCACTAATATTCTGTGTTCATCTGCTTTTCATCTGCATCTGCTGTATGCATCATCAATAAGGTGTATACTGCATTTGGTATTTTAATATCAGCTTACTGCATTAATACTGACTACAAACCTGGTAAAAATGACTGGAGCATGGAGGAAAGCCTTGTTTTGCCCCCCAGGTGGGCGTTCTTATAAGCGTGTGACGGCAGGTGAAAACTATGAATTGTTGATGAAGAGAAATGTCACGCCACAATATTGGAAATATTTGCGTTTTAAACCATGAAGGCAAGTCAATGGATATCACACAAGCAATGAGCATCTTTGGGATGTGGTGGAACGGGAGCTTCGTTCCCTGGATGTGCATCCCACAAATCTCCATCAACTGCAAGATGCTATCCTATCAATATGGGCCAACATTTCTAAAGAATGCTTTCAGCACCTTGTTGAATCAATGCCACGTAGAATTAAGGCAGTTCTGAATGTCAAACACAGTATTAGTATGGTGTTCCTAATAATCCTTTAGGTGAGTGTATTTCCATGCTTATGAAATGTGCATGCACTGCCGCAATGTTTTTATTGTCTGCTTGATCAGTAAAGGTCTCTCTATGTAGCGCTTTATAAAGACAGCTCACATTTTTTTCAAGTTTATTTCCTTTATCGGCAAAAGCTACTTATGCCAGAGAGAGAGCTTCCGGTTGTCAAGAAAGAAGGAAATTGAATATTAGTACTGTTGCTGTCAATGGCGAATCCATCATGATGGCCAAAATTAATTGTAAAAAAGAGGTTTTAATCACAGGTTAAATTCAAATCCCCAATTTGTTAATCTGGGTTTAAAATTAAGTGGTGCAACAAACTCGATTTAACTTGGTCCAACAAATTCTAGATTAGCTCTAAACTGTGCTTAATTTAATCCTTGTTGGTGCAACCCACCCTATAACTTATGTTGCTTTGGTCACTTGGCTGTTTCCTTATAAAGGTTCATAAACTTATGTTTTTTTTTTTTCTCCAGACCCGGCTATCTGAACGTAAACATTCTCAGCGTGCTAATCCAGAGGCCGTCGCTGGGCTCTCTGCCTTTCTGAATCGCTGTGTGATCCTTCTTATTCTTTACCATGGAGGCTCTCCCATTTGGATCTCAGTGTGGGCCCTCCTATCCGAACAAGCGGACTGGAGGTACCAAGGATCACATTTCCCTTCTGCACAGTGGACCTTCATGTCCATATGTAATCTAAACTCCAGCGTCAGAGGGATGGTAGCTCTGTATTTTAGCTATAGGCCCATGTTTTTTGACTTCATGGGCTTACATGTCACAGACGTTCTGGCAGGGTGTACTCCAGCAGGAGTAATTTTAGAAAGTCACTGCCGCAGCAGTGCAGCGGTGAGATGCATCCTAAACAAACTTCCCCAAGCCCCATGTTGTTCACGCAGCAACAAACAGGCACACTCTTTTCAAACACAGCTCCTGCCGGAGCACCACTCATAGCTCCACATGGTGGACATAGTAGGGATATGTGTTCCAGCCCAGTTCCCGCAGGAGCCCTGTTAAATTTCACTTCCGTACTACCATGACTCCAGAAAAAAAAGAAAGAAAAAAAAACTCTCATTACTATATTTCATACCATTTTTTTCTCTCCTTTTGGGGGATATCATGTTTTAATTATTTGGGTATCTCGTATACCTAAATCCTTAAGTTATTCAACTCGCTGTCCCAAATTTATTCTGCACTATATCAGAGCTCGAGTTGAAGCTGCTTCATTGCTTAACCTAATATCTTAAATATTATATGGGCAAACAAACTCGTTAACTGAGGCAAATACAAATATAAAGAAGGCGCACACGTGTCATACACACAAACAAAAAAACACCTTCATGGTAACACACAACACTAATAATGCATTCATTTAACAACATATGTAACATAAAACCATAATGTACATAACTGATAAGAAGAAGAAAAAAAAAACTATAAAGGAAAATAATTATTAAAATTAAAAACCATAAGTGAATTGCTATGTAGGGGATTCTGGGAATGCCAGTTTACAGTTGTTAACTGTAAATTATAAGAAGATTTGTTCTTTTTATTTCCAAAAATAGTATATATTTAGCAGCATTTACTGAAATGTAAGGTTGGATCTAACACAGTTTTCCTGTATATAGTACAGGAACGTTTTTAATGTTATCTCTTATCTGTAAAAATAAATAAAATAAATAAAAGCACCACTATTTGAATATTAATTTGTGCTAAACTATTATGGTAAGGTTTTATACCAATAGGTAAACTCTTTCACCATATTAATTATTTTTTAATGGAACACAAAGAATGAATTGAAGATTAGATTAAGTGAAAGAATGATTGTACCTGTTGTTTGTCCATTGATTATTCCACCTGTTAAAGACACAGTATAAGCGTAGTTATTTCTAGTTGTGTAGATATTCAGTCATTTTACATTCTAAATACATTATTATAAAACACTCACCATTAATCAGCAACAGCGACAAACACAGTGAGATCAGAAACCTCATTGTGACGAACGGCACCTGCACACACACACATACAGCATACACACGAGACATCGTTTCTTTTATTCTTTCTTTGTTGTGCACATTTGTAAAACACCTATAACATTCACAGATATTTAAATAAAAGGCACATTAAAAAATAAATAAATAAAAAAAAGTAAGAAACAGCCAAACTTTACAAAATAATTTAGATCCCTCGAAACAGAAATGCCTTTACCTGAGGTCAGATGCTGAGATCAGCGCAAACTCAGGGAGATTCTCAATACAGTGATGCTGAACTGCAGCTCTCACAATCTCATCAGTGCCTTTATTAACTGTGGGAGGATCTTTACTGGAAAAAGAAGTTCTCAACAATAGCTTAAGGCAGTAAGCTTTCAGAGGCAGAGATCGAGATATTTGAACTGATAGTTTCCTTGTATACACCTGCGTTTAGAAAGACATTCTTTAACTGTAAGTGCTCGAATAGATGTGAATCTTGATATAATGTCGGCGGGTCAGTTTGACTGGTTTTGCACTTGTTCCAAAAATGTAAAAAGAATAGTACTTTAAAACACCCAGTGAGTGACTGAAGCATGACTGGAAAGATTCATGTAAATTGAATGATGGTAATCCATTTGTAGCGTATGGACGGTGCTCATAAATGATCAACGGACCAATACTTTGATTATTCAAAATGACTCAAACAAGACCGGCGCCGTGAAGTCTACAGACTGACAGGTTAACGGTTCTAAAAAGGACACAAACCAGCCTTCTGCATTCCACGGACACCACAACGCACCCAAAGGGGCTATATGACTTTTAACTTAGTTATTTTTCATTTTAGATGTGCTGTGTTCCCTGTATGTATGCATGCTTTTTGTTATAACTATTTTAGATGTGTTTGATAGGTTAGAAACGTATAGCCAGTGAATGCTTAAGGAAGAATGACGTCAATCCTCGCCGTTCCTTTAATTCTTAAGTTAAACTCCCCATGCTTGGTCTCGAAATCTTTGTCTCGCAATTGGTAGGCCGGCTAGGTGCGTTGTGTGGTACTACGATGCATCAAACTCTTTCTTTTATGCCAAAACCCCAAAGTCTGCATACCTAAGAAAGCCATAAACATGTTAACATGAGACCCGAAGACAAAGGGAGATTTCCCGCTTCTGAGTTCCTTCACTCTGATTGGCTGTTCCGACAAAAGAGGTGTGCCCCGTGAGGGCACTTTAAGAAGGCCTACAAACGCTCCTCGCTCTCTCTTGCCATCTCTCTTCGCCCTTCTCTCTTTTTGCCCCTTTTTTGGTTTCTCCGGCTCTCTCTCTTCGCTCCTCTCTTTCCCTGCTTTTGACCCCCTCTCTGGACTCGTCCTCGACGCGGATTTTCGGATTGCCGCGCACCATCTTCCAAAGGACATTACCACACAAAGGAACCAAAGTTGAATTTCCCGCGGACTCCAAGGACCCACCCTGCAAGATTCAAACATGGACCGGATCGTGGAATTCCCCCACACGCATGAATTCGCGATCAAGGAAACATATGCAAGTATCCCTTAAGCTGTCGCTATAAAGTCTTGAGCTTATGGAAATAAGTTGGACTGATTTCTTGCTTGTGCTCAATAGGCTGTGTCAATAGGCTGTGTCCGTTTCCTTTTGTCGCTCTCTCTCTCTCTCTCTCTCTCTCTCTCTCTCTCTCTCTTCACTCTCTCCTCTCTCTCACACTCTCCCTCTCTCTCCCTCCTGCTTTCAGTTAATTTGTGTATGTTTGTTTATTGTTTGTTGATTTATTAAAATATATATATTCACACATGATTGTGCCTGAATTGCTCACTCATAGGTCACTTTTACGGTGAACCGACCCTGTTACAAATTAAAAGGAAAGATACTTCTCCTGGCCAGAGAAACGTTGTCTGAGAGTTATTAAAAGGGAGATAGTTGGTGGACAATTATCCGTCCTTTGAACTCAATTCTAGAATCAAAGAAATTTCTAAAAGTTGAATCAAGCCCTAGATATTAATAATTGTTATAATCCGTTATAATCAACTGTTAATATCCAAATTCTCCTCTGTGCCGATTTATGCATGTTTGATCGTAACACGATTAAACGCATGCATAAATCCCGCACCATTTCCCCTCGGGCTAGATCTCGCTACACATTATTAGTTTAAATAATGATCACATTAAAAGCTTTAGAGTTCATAAGACATCTGGAAGGATGCAGGCAGTGGTCAAACAAGACCGGGTTTGTGAGATGTGCAAACTAGCAAGATCATAACAGGAACGCAGAAATGCATATCAAATTATTTTTTAATACAACACCTCAAAGCTAAACCCTAAAGTAAACTTGAATGTCTTTTCAAACAGCATGCTAGTTTGCAGATTAGCATTACACAAATGAGTGTCTAATATTTGAATATCGACAATGAAGGGAAAAAACAATGAGCAACAAATACTAACCATGGAGCCTAATTTACAAAGACAACATAAAATAAGGCCAAACAACAATGTTGGTACTTCCCTAAAACAAGAACAAGTCATAATTGTCATATACGATTATATATTTTGCTTATAGTTTGAATCAACACAATGTCCCATAGGTTGATAATTCCATTTGAAGTAAAGAATCAGCTCTGGCCTCCGTTCTTGGAAATTTTAAGGAAGCGAGCACTGTATCACCCACTCTTCATATGGATGACATCAGTCATGACATTGTAGTTTTTCTCAGTTGACACAAACACAAAAAACACAATTCATGAAACAATTCCCCATTTTCTCACAACTAAACACAATCTGATAACTACACACCACTTTGTACAAACCTCAAACTCATACACTGAAAAAAAAAAATTCCCCAAAAAAACAAAAAAAAATTTCAGTAGAGATACCTAGATTGTCCAGACAACAAGAAATTTTGAGTTTTCTTGTCCTTAACTAGACTGAAAGTTAAGTGAACGAAACAACTGCTCTAGATTTTCTGTTGAATGAATTATAATCGTTGTTTTAACTTAAAAACATAAGTTGAAACAGCTGCACTAGATTTTCTGCAGGCTTTACTCCAATTATACTCCATTTCTTTAACTGCAGTAAACTAAACTTAATTACTATGTGTTTTATAAATCAGCTGTACATTCTAATTATATAGATATGAACCCATGTATTTCACTTATTTATACATACCACGCCATTTAAACCTAAAATCCCAATTCAAGGAGTCAAGGAGTAAAGAGCTAACATGGTTAGTGAAAACAGCGCCCTCTGGCAGAGAGTAGTTACGCACATCCAGGACATTTACATGCTGTGTGCGTGCGTTAAACACCGAAATAAAGTGTTTTATTTAATTTATAATATGAAGTTTATAACATTATATTGTTTTAGGATGGTATCTATGTGATGTGTGTGCACCTAAACTTTCCTCAGAGATATTTTCTTTGAAAACCTTTTTACAGGGAAACACCTAAAGTAAATGTTTTATCTCACTTACCATTTGTATTTTATAATGTATTGATTTATAGTAATATTTATACACTGTGTGCGTTTAAACGAGCCAAAACTTTTCACTCAGAGGACATTTTCTACGATTCGCCATGCAGTGCAGACATGGAGTTTACTTTTAACCAAGAGAACACAAAGTAATGTTCAACCTTGTCTACAAAGTGTATTTATATCGTTATATTGTTTTATAACGATATTGTTTGTGCTGTGCGCTCCCAGAGCCGTTGAAATACAGAGTTGAAACATGCTTTGATCACTTCGCGCTGTTTGAATGGTTGGAGGAAGCTAGACAGCGGTTTCACTATATTTTCTGCAATTTCTTGTAAATATTAACCTTATGAATTCAAATCAAACTGTGAAATGTGACAAATACTCAGCCCTAATTAAATCACAGTATGAGTCGTTGCACAGTGTAAACATTGCAACATGTTTTTGAACTTTGAGAGGCGTTACACTTTCTTCGTAAGTTGAATGCAGAAGGCGGTCTGACGAAAGCTACACATTTTACTTTTTAACGTGTTGAATAATGTTTTTTTTTTTTCTTACACAACCCCATCGATTTGCTTCAGAAGACCTTTATTAACCCCCTGGAGCCGTGTGGAGCACTTTTATAATGGATAGATGCACTTTTATGGTCTTCATATTTTGAATATTGCACTTTACTAGTAGATATAGCATGAAATAAACATGTTTGAACATCAGAGAATACTTTGAAAGATACAGTACAATGTATGAAATCTCATGTAATCGCACAATCAGTTTCAGCTGCGCAGATGTTAATAAACGTCAATAAATAGCTTTTAAGCAATGTCACATTTACCTCAGAAAAGATATTCTATGTCCAAAAATTTTGCTCAGTTTATTCACTATATTGCGTAGTTATTGTATTTTTACTTTACTTGTTCTTCAGTATTTAATGTATGTTTGAATAAATCTTTTTTTTATGACAGCCACCACTTAAAAGTTTCTTAAATCTTTCTCTCTCATTTTTTTTAGTTTGTGGGGTTAATGTAGGGAATCTTGACCGTGAGTGAGGACATCAGACTTGACAGTGGCTTCCCAGATGATGTCATGGATGTGGCTATGATACTGGAAGGAGAGATTGTGGTTTTGGATCTCCAAGATGTTCTAAATGGCTTTGCCACACTGTTTGGACTCCTTTATGCTTTGAACAATGACTGTCCCATTAAATCAAGGTTGGTGGGGAGAGCTGCACAGCTAAGATTGATGGACTGAAAAAAAACGCAGTGAGGTAACACTGGTGCATATGTGCTGTTTAGGTTCATTGATAAATGTACTGAAGCTTGAGAGCTTACACATTGTTAATTAAAATGAACTTAAATTAAGTTTAGATTAAATTGGTTTAAAGCCAATTCAAAGGTGTTTAACAGTTTTTGCCGTTTCTTTTTGAAAGGACAAATGTTGTGGGGTGAGCTTGTTTCATTAAATTTTTCAAAACAAATGGCTTTATTTGAAAACTGAGGCAAGCACAACACATACATTAGCTATGTTTATGTGCATTTTGGGATATTAAAATATTAAATACAGTTATTGTACTTTTCCTAGCGATAATTAGTACCAGTTTATCAGGAAGTGATAATTTTCTTCTCTTTGACTGACTGAATGGAAACTGCTTTATTCACAATTTTTATGCAATATTTTACATACAAGTTAAACTCACAGCTTTGGATGCTAACAGCTATTGAGGCAGGCATAATATACCTTTTTGTGTGTCGTTTTAGGTGTTTGTTTTTGCAATAAATGTAGTTGTGTTTTGATATGTGACGCTGTGATTTTAATTTGCCATAATTTTAGTCTAAAGCAAATGCAATTTACAAATGAATATAGTAATGCAATTAATACTGATTAAAGAAGCTTTTCAACCAACTAAAGGGAAGTGTTCATGACTATCAAATTTAAGTTCAGATAACTAAAGGGAAGTTTTCATAACTACATTTAATTAGTTCAGATAACTAATCCAAATAAGAAAAACAAAAAACAAAAAACCTGCAAAAAGATAACAAAATATATTGAGTTGAGACAACAAATGATTCTTTACAGTGTACCAGATCAAACTCAAATATTTCAGTCAAAAACTTACACAGAATACTCCAATACTTCTCTGCTGCATTCCACACCACTTTTAGACATGCACTTGCGAACGTCCCAAAGTACTTCCCCTCAGGGGAATCCCTGCCACCATTTCAAAGTGCGTTCCACTTCGTGAAGTGGATGAGGGAAGTTTATATGGACAGTCCCTCGACTTGTCTACTTCATATGTACACTTCAGGCAGCTTCATATACCACAATGCAACACGATTATGACATCACCGCATATCGTGTTTAATTTACCCCACCACAAACAACTCAATGATATTTTAGTTATTTTGTTGCATTAAACAATTTTGTAAAAGGAAAAATAATAATAAAACCAACTCCATAGCAGATTCCAATTGATCAAGGGCTTAGGACGTTCCAGTTCAGCCCATTGCAAAGGTTCTGCCAGGAGTGGGCACTCATGCAACATAAGCAATGACGCACATCCGAGTGAACGAGACGGAGGGAAGTTAGCAAGTGAAGGGCAGAGTAAAAACAAACTGGAGCGCAGACATAGCAACAGACTAGTTGCCAGGCCAGGAGAGTCAATGACCAGGGAGGAACAGGACGCAGGGCAGGAACCAACACACAAGAGTCTAGACAAGACAACTAGAGAAACAAGAGCAAAAATAAAAACTATTAATAGGAAAAATACAAACTAACTATGTAACTGGAATCTGAAAAAGGAAACAAAAGAAAGAAATATAAAAATCTAAAACTTGCAAACGAGAGAAAAGCAATATTAAATAAAGTACTAGAAGTAGGCTAAATGACTGGAACTAGAAATAAATCTAAACAGCAACCTTGCAGGAACCTAGAGAGAAACTAAATAAAAAAGCTAAAGAAGTCCAAAAATAAGGCTAGAAAACCACTATCATCAGGGCACGCTTAGCCAAATACAAAGCATATAATAAATGCACACAACAAACCAGCAAAGACAAGAGGGAAAGGAGCTCATTATAAAAGGGAACAGCACAGCTCAGGTGAACACAATTAAGCAAAGGAGGACTGGGCACTGGCTAAACAAGGGGGCGTGGTAACAGGAAACAGGGAGGCGGGACAAGAGGAGCACATGGCAAAAACAAACAAAGACAAAGCCATGTGGTGACACACAACACAAACATAGCAACATGAAACAAAGGCAACACAGACAAGGCTGCCCGGGCAGAACCCTGACCGTTTCAATGATGCAAACTCAATAATGCAAATTCAATGAGTTCAATTCTGCTGTAAAGCATCTCTAAAAAGAAAATAGTGTCTCTGTTCGGTGACACTCCCACCAGTGTTAGGGTGAATTTTCCAACGCACATCATCATCTGTGGCTGTATTTGAGATTCTGATTAATCATCAGTTTTGCTTTAATGTTTATGCATGGATACATTTGTGTTATTTGAGTTCAGTCTGTGACAGATTAAGTTAATTATAGCTTGTACTTGTGTCTTATGAATGATAACATGGTTAAACCCGTGAAAAATTAGGGCATTTTTGTGAAAAGTACAGGTGAAATGTGTTGTCTTAAGAACTGAATGAATGGTTTGGGAAATTGAGCCCAATGAATCAGTCTTGTGTGTTAGCAATTGAGAAATAAACTGTAATATGTATTTTACATTCTCTCTGGTCAAAAAAGGAAGAGGTTAATGCATTATGTGAACATGAACCAAGAATCATCAACACTGTTACAGCATTTACAGCAAATCAGTATTAAACTGCACAAATACTAATATTTTTATATTAAGTCGTCGAATAAATGAACATTAGTTGATGTATTATGAAGAATGATTCATTAACAATGAGTGTATTTTAAATATTATTTACATTTCATCCTCTGATCTACAGTATATTTTGAGCATCTCATGAGAAATACTGTGTGTTTTATTGTTTGTGCAGTCAAACCAGACTGTCAGGTTTAGGAAACTACAAAAAGTGAATTTTTCCAGTAATTTTTGCAAAATGCAGTTGATCAAGATTCCCCAGAACTGCTTACACTACATGATTGTCATCTCTGCATTAACAGCCTGCCATTTTACTTTACATTATCGCACAATGGCAAATATGATGATTGCAGTTTCTGGATATTATTAAAAAATAGCAAAATAATCATGTTAAAACCAGTCATAAAGAATGCAGCAGATCATGATTATGTGATAAAAAGTATAAGGGTTGAAAATGATGGCAAGATAATGATTCAGAGACAAACAGACACTCTGAAACCTGAGCATTATTAGGAGCTGATCGTATCGACTGGCTCTCAGTGAAGCTCAAACCTCATGTATAAAGGTGTAATAGAAACACAGGATTAATATTCTCTAATTATTCACTAAACAAACTCTTATTAACATCTCATTGAAATGGAGAGGCTCAGTTACCCGGGAGGAGCTCAGAGTAGAGCCGTTGCTCCTCCACATCGAGAGGAGCCAGTTGAGGTGGCTCGGGCATCTATTTCGGATGCCTCCTGGACGCCTTCCCGGGGAGGTGTTTCGGGCACGTCCCACCGGGAGGAGGCCCCGGGGAAGACCTAGGACACGCTGGAGGGATTATGTCTCCCGGCTGGCCTGGGAACGCCTCGGGGTTCCCCCGGAAGAGCTGGAGGAAGTGGCTAGGCAGAGGGAAGTCTGGCCGTCTCTGCTTAGACTGTTGCCCCCGCGACCCGGCCCCGGATAAGCGGAAGATAATGGATGGATGGATGGATGAAATGGAGACAATGTTGACCCAAATGTTCATCATAAGTTTGATATTGTGTGTCTAAGGTAAGTGGATGTGCAAAGAAAAATAAGATAATGTATATCTGCCATTTAAAAACATGTTATGCTGAATATACCGGCTACGACATGACATACCAGGCCAAAGATTCTTTCACATGTTCAGCGTGTTAACCCTTAGAGACCAACCGGAACACAATCAATAACTTTCATAGGTCAAAACTACATACAAAAGCAGTTTGTATATTCTTACTTTCTAATTATCATAATTTCACACGTTTGACAGGAATTTGCAATCTCAAACACACAATATGCTCATTATGTACATTGCTCATTATGCATATTGCTGATTATTTATGATCATGTCAGTGGACTGACTGAATGTGAACTTATGCAAATATCTGTCACAATGAATGCACTCTGTCCTACAGGCTCTTCAACTTCAGTTTCTCTTCACCTTCTATAACTAAAACATAGAACAATACAAGAATACTTTTAGAAATCTGCACCGACTGAACCTCACCCCATCTTGTGCTCTAAAAAGAACAACTCAACTGTACAATACTTTCCTTTCTGTCCTTCGTATTTCTGGAGAGCGTAGGGCGGCGCCTGAATAATCGGCTGCGACCCGGAGGCTTGCTCCAAACTTAATTTCGTTATACTGTACTTGTACATGTGTAATGACGAATAAACTTCAACTTCAACTTCAACAATTCTACAAAGCCTTTAGAAACAGAAGTAAAATAGCTAGACTCTTCTCATGCATATTATCATAATAGATAACAAAAAGATAAGACTATGAGCTATGATATACTTTTGCCAAAAGAAAATGATTACAAAAGGAAAAACTGACTCTGAGACCAACCATCACAGTTATTTATTTTTTTCCTCTCATTTACCTTCTGGGTCATTACAATAACTTTTTCATACATCATTTATAATAAATTCCTAAATAAAATATTAAACCTTTTTTTTTTTTTTTTTTAAGAAAATAAATGAGAATGACTCTAAAATCAAGGACCACAATGGGAATATGTTAATATTTTTATTGTGCTATTCTTGACAAAGAAACAGTTGTATTGCTACATTTTATGTCAAATAAACTCTTACTCACACCCAGAATATGTTGTTTTATGAATGTCTGAACACACAATATAATCAAAGAAAAGAACAGACCCTCTGCTTTAAAAAGAAGAAAAAACTTTGAAGAATTCATGTATTATGCTACATAAAATAAAAGTTATGAAATAAAGAAACATTTAGAAACCCAAAACCAGTGTGGCCAATTAAAATGGCATCAGACAATAGGCATGTAAAATGTTGCACATTGTTTTGTGGTGCTAAACTAAAAGTGTGTCAGGACACTCATCAGAGGAACAAGTAACAGCGTCAGAGAAGCACACAGACAAGAAGCCTCAGATACCTTCACTTGGTCTGGAACCCACTTATCTGTGAACAGGGAATATAATGCAATGCAGTGAAATGTAATGTATTCATAACAGAAATCATCAGAAACCTTTATTACAAACGATTAAAACAAATGAAATGTTCACCTGTGTTCCTCCAGACCACACCAGAGGACCCATGGATATGGAAGCACTGTCATGGAAGTCCAGAGACCTGCCCACTCTCCGCTGGTGTCCAGAGTCACAGTCCTGATAGAGAAAAGAGCAACATCCAGCTGTGTGAATCCCTGTTAAATATCTCTGAACTAACATGAAACAAAGGAAAGTCTCCAGCAGAGGGCAGCCTTGAGCATTAAGAGCCAGATTTACCAACATAGCGCCGGCACAAAACCTTTTTTGACATTGAAAAACTACTGTCAGGATTTACTAAAGAAAAATTAGTGATGAAAAGATGTGGACCCTGTTTGCCGCTGAACTTTATATACATGTGTAGGAGTTTCTCAATCAGATGCAAAACTGATGAGATGAATCAAGTAATGTGATTTACTCAGGTTTGTGCCAGTCACTTTACTGGTATTTGTGAATGACGTACAATGGTGACATTTTTCAAGTTGACAGAAAATCGAAATAGCCTAAACTCACTAGCAGAAAGGCAGCGCGATATAAACAAACCAGACCTCAACACAGCGTGACAGCAGCTTCACATTCTCTATATCAACCGTCTAGATGGCAGACAAGTCTTCCAATTCAGTAGAAAAATCACTCATCTTCATAACATAAGGATCAGGTCCAACATTTGTTGTGATTTTCTGTTTATAGCTTTCTAAACCAGCACATTACGGACTTTCCTCCATCTCGTCCATTCTGTTTTTCCACTTCCTGCCCTCCATCTGAATTCATTTGGTGGTAACTAGGCTGTTTATACCGACATCATAAATGTATATGATGATGATGATGATGATGAGGAGGATATGATGTTTATATACATCAGAACCACGTGATTGCAAACAAGCTATTAGATTTTTACTAAAATTAAATTTGTACCACAGGTGGGGTAATATGCCCCCACTCTGACAAAGCAATTTGCTTTATAAGTTTACAGCAAAATCAGAGTACAATCATGTTTTAGCTTAAAATTAAAAAGACAAGCCAAAATAACAGTACATAAACATGAATATTATTAACGTTTTGAAAAATATTGTTAGCTGATGCTAACTGGCTGGCTAACTAGCTAGCTGATGCTAATGTGAGGTCCTTTTTGAATATAAAGTCAAAATATTTTTATTCAACCACCTAGTTAGATTACATTTGATGGAAAAACAAAGAATGTGATGTGTTCAGAATGTGACGGTAACTACAGTATTTATGATAGTGGGAAGCGATTTTACCCCACAGACCGGAAAATATAATAATTATATTTTTCTTAAATAACAGGTACTCACTAACTACAGGCGTTGCTCTTCTCATATTGTAAGAATGGATTTCACCTGAGAGCAAACTCAAGAGATCTAAGCTGCACTAAGACAATAAAACTTCACTCATCTGAATAAGAAAAAACAAGACTCAATCTTATCTCCTCCCCTGCCGAGTTCTGACCCTCTCACTCTTCCTGCCTCGGAGACCACACAATCATGCAAATCTCACAGATACTGCCACAAGGTGTTTCTTTGACTTTTGGTGTTTCTGGTAAACAGGTTTCATTCCCACATCAGAGGAACAGGTCATAATAAAGACAACAGAGCTTGTTCCCCTGGTGTGGGAGATGCTCAGAAAGATCTTTTGATAAACATTTGCTGTCATCCCCAAAGATAGGTGTGACCATTTGGTCACGAGAAAGTTTCAACCAAAAGCTGCATAAATATTTGGGTGCTAAATGTTTATTGTTCTTTTGTTCTGGTTGAGTATTTAAAGGGAATGGGGAGACCACTCATGGAAGCATCTGTAATCAGAACTTCCCACGCTGTTGAAGTGTGTCTCTATTGCCAGGTAACAATGACTCTTGGAAACTATTTTTATGTTTTTAGAATGATGTTTTATATTGTATGCTGATCAGTTGTGTATTATGGATTCTTTCTAAATTCTTTTATTTGATATGTTTACCTGGCTATAATAAACATTAATATTGATTTATCTTGTATAAGTCTAAATTCCTTTATTTAAGTAGTGTCGTATGCGGAGTTTTGTAGGAGTTTCCGTAAATCTTTCTGTCAGGGCAGATTCATACCGAGGACCCCATGACCGGAGCATGGCGCTAAGCATGAGGGGCAATCTGATTTCTGGCTGTCACTGGTATTAACAAGTTACAGCTCTCGTGACTATTGCTAAAATTACACTTTCTGTTATGAGTGAGCATGTGCAACTCACTTAAAGGTAAAATAGTTCACTCTGTAATCCTCTGTAATCTCAGAACTGACTAATTTGCGTCCGTGAGGTAATGTAATTATAATCGCGAGCATTATCCTCTGAGCGACTCCGGGTCCCATGGAGGAACGAATATTTGCAATTAAGAGATACTAAGAAAATCAATGATCTAAATTAAATCACAACTAAACTTATGATCAGCTGTTAAATTACAAATGCAACAAAATTACAAATAATTGGAGTCAGATAAAATTATTCATGGAGTCAGATTTTTGAATTGGATCTTCACATTTTAATAAATTAAAGTGATTTTTCTAGAAGCGCCAGAAAAGACATACACGCAGAAGTCCTTCGACCAGCTGCTGGATTCCTACGTTGGGCCAATCAGCTGGACCTTACAAAGTGGTGACCCGACGTGATCTCCCAGTCTCAGGAGAAGTGGACGTCTTTTTGGCGCGACAATTCAGATCCAAGCCGAGTGAGCATGAGGTTTGAGGTTCTACTTTTCTGTCTACAAATGTCCTGGTAAGTTCATTTTGTTTACCTTTTAGAAAGTGTTGAGGGAAAACCTAGGCACACCCAATATAAACACATTTGTAGAACGGGTCGGTATACCCACATTAGACCGGAGACCGTAGAAATCCGGTGGTGTTTAAGATTATTAGAAAACAACATGGCTTGTCAGGGAAATGGTAGTTCGAGTGTAGATAAGGAGGTAATGGACACTCTTGGAGTACAAATTAAAGATCTTCTCTTTCGCTTATGTAACAAGGAGTAGATTTTGAGTGGAGCAATGATCAAATTTTAGCCTGGTATAATACAGAGGGCTGAAAATTAGAAACTAAAGCTCCTTTTAAGAAAATTCTGGTCGCGATCGCCTCTATATGTTACGTCGAAACGATTTGACAACTATTACAGAAAACGAACGCGTAATAGCAAACATAAAAGAGCTAGAAACGCAGCGATCAGACGAGCTAAAAAAGCTAAGAGCACAGGTCGAAGCATCTGTATATGATAAACAAACTTGGGCAAGACAGGGCAACGCGATGGAATCGAAAATGAAAAAGCTTGAAAAGAAGTTTCGATTAGATAAAGAATACACATCTGCGCTCGAAGAATGTTGCGAATCAGCAGGATTTCCTGTATCTGCGGTAAAAGTCGCGGCGATAAACAGTAAAATTGGTAGCGAGATATATAGCGACAGCGATGATGACATTGCAGCTCTATCAAGCAGTAGGCAAGGCCATCTGGACCTGAGAGAGCGTGAGTTTTCCCTAGAAACCGCGAATGAGGAAAATAGGCCCGAAAAGCCGAAACAACGTAGTCCCATAATGACTCGAATTAAATCAGGCTCGGTTCACCGAAAACCAGTGAACATTGCTGTGCTTAAAACAATGAAAAATGCAGATGATGAAGTCACTACCATTAGCCGCCCTTTAACTTGCGAAGAATGCACCAAACACAAAGAAGTTGTGGGAATGATGCCCCGAAAAGGCCCGTTCCAACCCTACTGGGACAACTTAATGTTACAGGCATCAGTGTACAAATTAGAGATCAGGGATGTTTGGCAAGTAGCTCTCCTTACTATTCCAGACGAGTTAAAACCAAAAATGCCCCGTGAATTGAGAAGTGGAGAAATTGTAGTCAAACAGGAAGATGAGGACGAAAACGATGTGTATGAAAGATTGAGGGGGACTCTATTAGAGTTAAGGGGACCAACGCACGCTGAGTGGAGTAGAATTTTAGAAATAAAACAGGCAAATAAAGAACCGTTTGAAATTTATGCTGAGCGCCTATGGGTGACCTACAAAGAGCATTCAGGGTTAGAAGATGCACAGCGCGATCAGGAAGTTTTACTACAACTCCTGAAAAATAACGCCGGTTCCCATATACAGCAGGCATTAGCTCACGGAGCCGATCCACCAGAGAATACCTACCGGTCATTGGTGGATTGGGCTTCCAAAATAGAGGCCAGACTAAAACAAAACAAAGCTCGTTCCATTGCAACAACACAATGGTTGGCCAAAGGAAAAGGTGTTGGAGAGCCTAATCCTAAACCTCAGATACCGCCTCGTTGTAAGTATTGCAAGAAAATCAATCATACCGTTCAGAACTGTCTTAGATTGAAACGCGTGCAAAACAATCAAACCATGCATTCTAAAAATGACAGTGACATTCTCAGGCGTTTGGGGAATTTGATTGCAGGGAAGGATAATTCAGAAAACAGCTTAAAGCAAACTGAAGAAAAAACAACGAGCCAAGAGAGCCCGTATAATAAATTGCAGACAGAGCTCGCAGCCCTGTTAGCGAAATTTAGCGAACCCCAATATAGTGCGTGGCCTCCGTCGCTATAGGAAGCGTTGTCACCAGCGGTAACCGCATCAAAATACGAGCTAATCTTGGAGGCCGGTTAGTTAATATTCTCGTTGATTCTGGAGCCGCCTGCTCTTGTGCGAACCTTCCGGTACCCCTAAGTACGAGAACAATTCAAATTAAAGGTATAGGCGATACTTTGATGACCGCAACACAAACAAAACCAGTGAGACTCGATTTGGGCATGGTAGTGCTAACAGAACATTTCTGGTATTTACCAGAGAATAGTGAAGGAACTGTGCTGGGAATGGACATTATGAGAAAGCATGGATTTGTCATTCATTGCTTGAAAAACAAATTGAACTACAAACAAATAAAACCACAAAGAGATGCTTGCCTAAAGGCAATGCAAGCATTATGTCCATCTCCAGTTCAGATCCAATTCAACTTCTCATCAGCAAACACAGCAATGTTTGGGCTGATCATGAACACGACTGCGGCCTTGTTGACTTTGAGGTATGCATCGAGGAGAGCCCCTCCCCGCAAAAGCAATACCGCATCAAGCCAGAGGCAGAGGTCGCTGTTCATGAGATAGTACAACAGCTTGAGAAAAGAGGAATAGTTCGGCGATGCAGTTCAACCACAAACTCCCGTGTCTGCCAGTGCCAAAACCTAATGGTAAATGGCGTCTGTGCATTGATTATCAGCGTCTCAACAAAGTTTTACCCAAAGCGACACCAATAGTAGCAAATCCAGCTACTATTTTATCACAAGTCTCAACCAATGCTTCGTGGTTCACAGTGCTTGACATCAAAAATGGTTTCTGGTCTCTTAAAGTTAAACGAGAAGACCAATGGAAACTAGCATTTACTGTAAACCAAATGCAGTATACATGGGAACGAATGCCACAGGGCCTTCACAACAGCCCAGCCATTTTTCACAGAGCTGTGGCAGATGTGCTCAGTCCCTTACTAGGGAATGGCAAGGTCGTTCACTATGTAGACGACATTCTGATAGCTACAGAAGAACCACTTGAGAACCACTTGCAACTGGTTGATGACGTTTTGCATAGGTTGGGTGACGCAGGCTTTAAAATGAACAAAGAAAAAGCCCAAATTGCACTAAAAGAGGTACACTATTTAGGGTACACTCTGACGCAAAGCCACAGAGCCTTAACAGACGATAGAAAGAAATGCATTGCCGAACTGCCTCGACCTCATACTTTAAACTCGCTGCAAAAAGTATTAGGAACAGCAAACTATCTTCGAGAGTTTATCCCTGATTTTGCAAACACCGCTGCGCCGTTGTATTCTCTTCTAAAAGGAAAAACAAAACCAAATGAGGTCCTTGAATGGACTGACGAACACGAACAAGCTTTTAGCGATTTGAAACAGCGTTTGTGCTCCGCGCCTGCCCTGGGACTGCCCAACGTATCCAAAGCTTTCCACATTCAGGTAGACACGCATGAAATAACATTAAGCGGAGTCTTAGCTCAGGAACATGGGGGAAGACTGCGCCCAATCGCATATTACAGCCGTAAGAAATCTCTGGTCGAGCAAGGATTCGACCCATGTACACAGCATGTGCTAGCGGTGCATTGGATGCTAAAAATAACAGAACCCATTGTCGGTTTTCAACCTGTTGTTGTACATACCATGCACACGCCTGTACGAATGCTGCTACAGGGCCGAATAAAGGGAGTTTCCTCCCAACGTTTAGCGAGATGGATAGCAGACATTCAAGCGCGTGAAATTACAATAAAAAACACACGAATTTTGCCGCATCTGCTCGGGGATGTTGAGGGAAATCCACACACATGTCAGCCTGTCAAAGAGGCACAAAGCCTTGTGCATGACCAGCCATTACCAGGCCAAGCACCTGTGTACATAGATGGTTCCCGATTCTGTCAGAATGGTCATTTTTATGCTGGATGTGCTGTGTGGGCTCCCCATCTTCCCGAAACGGATGCGAGACAACAATTGTTGTTTAAATTACCATCTAGCATATCCGGCGCAAGAAGCCGAACTCATTGCATTGCTAGAAGCGATTAAGGCACACCCTGAACCACTTTGCGTGTATACAGACAGTCGGTATCGTTCGGTGTTGTAACTGATTTTATGGCCCAATGGCAGTTGCGAAAATTCCTCACCTCCGCCGAACGCCTATAAAACATTTCAGCACTATAACGTCAATATGGCAAGCAATACAAGCGCGAGAAACCCCATGTCTGTTGTGAAAGTGCGCGCACACATCAACAAAAACCCTGATGTGCATGAGGGAAACAATAACGTTGTTGACCAATTGGCTAAGCTGGCCGCAGTAAACGGCGACCAGTGGGAAAAAGAGACACCCTCTGCTTCTGTGGCAAGTGCTGTCCAAGTCACCCCCATTGACCTCAAACAGTATCAACAAGATCTGTGGGTCTCTAATGGAGAGCTTGTACCGCGCCTGAAGCAGGATCAGATGGTGAATGTAATTGAAGGCATAGTAATTCGAGATGGAAAATTTGTCGTTCCAGAAGCTCTTCAAAACCAATAATCAAATTATACCATGAGTATGCGCATGTATCGGCGACAAGAACCACGCAGTTGATAAAAATCAGTTTTGGTGGCAGGGAATGACAGCTGACATTGAAAGATGGTGCAACACCTGCGTGGTGTGTGCTACCATCAACCAAGGAAAACACGGCCGAACAAACTCACGTGAGGCCAGAACCACCGAAAGGACCCTGGGAGTCCTTACAAATGGATTTCATTGGTCCACTATCCAGTGCCAAAGGGGGGTATCGATATTGCCTTGTGATAATTGATAAATTCTCAAAATGGGTTGAAGCAATTCCCACTCGGAATAACACGGCAAATACTGTGGCACGTGTGATGGCGAACCAAATCATCCCTCTTTGGGGGGCACCAATTCAAATTGAATCCGATCAGGGGACTCATTTTACTGGACAAGTGATGAAAAACATGTGCAAAATGCTAAACATCAAGCAAAGATTCCATATTCCATATAGGCCACAAAGTTCAGGGAATGTTGAATGATCTAACCGCACCATAAAAGAAAATATTGCAAAACAGATAGCACAACACCAAAACAGGTGGATTGATGCCTTACCCACAGTTCTGACTGTGTTGCGAGCAACCCCATCAAAAGCTACAGGCATTAGCCCATATGAGCTTATGACTGGAAGGGTGATGAAGTTGCCCATTGATCCAGAAATTTCCCCAGCAGACCTGGGGCCTCTCATGCTTGCAACTCAGCAAACTGTGTTGGTGAAACTGCAAGAAAGATTGAAGGTGTTGCACACACAGGCTGTACTGAAACAACAACAGTCAGACCTGTCAAATGATGCGCTAATTTAACCCAATCTCTGAAACAAAATTTTCAGAAGGAGATGTGGTTATGGTACGCGTCTTTGTGAAACAAAATGCATTTTCCCTAGATGGCACGGGCCCTATGAAATTAACGCTGTTTGTAACAGTTGTGTGGCCGTGAAAATCAGAGGAAAATTGAAATGGTACCACATGTCCCAGTGTAAACCATTCAAAGGTTCAGTGAGTTAAATATGATCTTCTTTCTTCTCAGGAGGATCACTGCAATTCCATGGAGGCCGGATGCCAGGGTGGTATCCGGACCAACCTGCATCGAATTGGGACAACGCATCACACTCACACACACCCTAGGATGCGAGAGATGGGTATGGAAATATACCAAGGGACCATTCACATCTTACACTCCAATTACATACAAAGAAATAGTCACATGGCCCCCCGGATTAGCACCGGAACCAAATTGCACCACAAAAATCTGCTGTAATACAGGTTCTACCCATCTCCCATACCAAAACCTTACCGGATACACACATGCACCACAAATTCACCATAATCTTACGGCCTGGGACCAACTTAAAATGTACCCAGATTCAGAAATTGGTAGGATGTACACATTTTATGAGAAGAACAATTATGGCACAGATCCAAAAAAATGTTACTTCATTAAAGATCTTGAATCTACCACATATAGGTGCACACACACAACAACACATAACCATACACATTTAAAGTTTACTGAGCTTCTTTTTGATCTAACAAAGAGGGCATCTAATAACAATGTAAAAACATTTGTTTGGACTAGTCGGAAAGAAGGAACATACTGTGTGGGGAAATGTGAAGCAAATATGGACAATTTTACTAGCCCTCACAATTGCTCATGGACTTTACACCATTGCTTTAATTTGACTACCTGTGGATACGAGAAACCCACACAGTGTCAAAATTACATCCCACCCTCCAGGTGGTCTGATCAAAGGAAATGTAAATAAGACATTGCTTCATGATGTCAACCTTGTGATAACACATGTGACGTATAACATCTCTAATATTTTGTCTGCTTATGTAAAACACTGTAACATTAATGACAAAACATACACATGGCTACAGTCACGCGTCGATGATTTAGTTTCTGATTACAAAAATAGACTTGCAGTCCAAATTCCACCTGCTCGTACTAAACGAGACCTGCTTGGAAATATAGCAGGCCTTTTGGTTCAGTCAATTCTATATCCAACACCTACAAAATAACAGGTCAATCTCAATTTTCAACATGGTTGGCAAATCAGGTGGCCACTGGTTTCCAACACATCACTAATAGTAACGAGAATATTATCAAAGCGGTCAGATCCGAGCGCAGGCGCTTCTGACGACCAGCCAGACAATTTTCAATCAGACCCGTACCATCGAGCATGACTTAGCCTGTAGGTTGTATGCACAAGATTTGTTTGCTGCAGCAAGACAGGAGATTTTAGATCTTCGTCTCCATAAAACACCTAGGCATGTTTTAATTGATCTTATTGAAATTTTAGACCTGCATAGATGGCTTGCATCAGAGAAAATGAAGAATATTAATTACTCTGAATTATTATCAACGTTAATGATGTATACTGGAAATGAATGTACTGGCTGTATTGGGTTCTTTGCCACTTTCCTTTAATCCACCCAGATCAGGTTTACCTAGATTCCACCGCCATACGCTCTATTGGTGTTGTAGTAAAGGATCAGATCATTAAATGGGACCATCTTACGGGTATATGACTTTGAAGGGCACTGAAACCTTGTTTACCACACGCACCTGTTGTCATGAAACATCAAGTTATATTATTTGCACTTGCAACACGTTACAACCTTTTTCTTCTAATGACTCTAAGCTGGTTAACGTCCAGTCATTGCATGGTCATTCTGATGCTGTTCAAGTGTCTCACACACAGTGGTGCGTCGTCAGCGAGATGAATTCCTTCACCTACGGAGGTCTGACCTGCTCTGCAAACCACACCTTCTGTTTAGAAGTGAAAGAGGACTTTACGATGGGTCAGATAAACATCCTGGGAAGGGTGCCCATGGACTCAGACATTTCTCCCTGGTGGGAGGACACTTTCTATGAACAAAGCACACAGGACTTGGTAAAAACAATGGACTTAGTACAAGAAATTATCTTGCAGACGGAATACCATCTCAACCAAGCACAAGTGGAAGCAAATCTGGTGAAAAAGACTGCAGAGATCCTGTCCAGTTCCTCTACCCGCTCAGCACGTTATGCTTACACATGGTGGGACTGGATGTTCCGTGGATGTGCCATCGCCAGCGTGCTCATCTTCTTCTTCACACTCTGCCAGTGCTGTTACTTTAGATGTCTTCTTCAAACGATGCGCACATCAACCAACATGGCCATCGCACTCAGCCCATTACAGGTACCAGCTCTACGGAAAGTGCAGTTGTAAAGCAAACTTCAAGAAATCCCTGAAGATGGCCCCTCGGAGACTGCTCTGAATCTGCTCCAAGGGACCAAGGGCGGAACTGTAAGAATGGATTTCACCTGAGAGCAAACTCAAGAGATCTAAGCTGCACTAAGACAATAAAACTTCACTCATCTGAATAAGAAAAAACAAGACTCAATCTTATCTCCTCCCCTGCCGAGTTCTGACCCTCTCACTCTTCCTGCCTCGGAGACCACACAATCATGCAAATCTCACAGATACTGCCACAAGGTGTTTCTTTGACTTTTGGTGTTTCTGGTAAACAGGTTTCATTCCCACATCAGAGGAACAGGTCATAATAAAGACAACAGAGCTTGTTCCCCTGGTGTGGGAGATGCTCAGAAAGATCTTTTGATAAACATTTGCTGTCATCCCCCAAAGATAGGTGTGACCATTTGGTCACGAGAAAAGTTTCAACCAAAAGCTGCATAAATATTTGGGTGCTAAATGTTTATTGTTCTTTTGTTCTGGTTGAGTATTTAAAGGAATGGGGAGACCACTCATGGAAGCATCTGTAATCAGAACTTCCCACGCTGTTGAAGTGTGTCTCTATTGCCAGGTAACAATGACTCTTGGAAACTATTTTTTATGTTTTTTAGAATGATGTTTTATATTGTATGCTGATCAGTTGTGTATTATGGATTCTTTCTAAATTCTTTTATTTGATATGTTTACCTGGCTATAATAAACATTAATATTGATTTATCTTGTATAAGTCTAAATTCCTTTATTTAAGTAGTGTCGTATGCGGAGTTTTGTAGGAGTTTCCGTAAATCTTTCTGTCAGGGCAGATTCATACCGAGGACCCCATGACCGGAGCATGGCGCTAAGCATGAGGGGCAATCTGATTTCTGGCTGTCACTGGTATTAACAAGTTACAGCTCTCGTGACTATTGCTAAAATTACACTTTCTGTTATGAGTGAGCATGTGCAACTCACTTAAAGGTAAAATAGTTCACTCTGTAATCCTCTGTAATCTCAGAACTGACTAATTTGCGTCCGTGAGGTAATGTAATTATAATCGCGAGCATTATCCTCTGAGCGACTCCGGGTCCCATGGAGGAACGAATATTTGCAATTAAGAGATACTAAGAAAATCAATGATCTAAATTAAATCACAACTAAACTTATGATCAGCTGTTAAATTACAAATGCAACAAAATTACAAATAATTGGAGTCAGATAAAATTATTCATGGAGTCAGATTTTTGAATTGGATCTTCACATTTTAATAAATTAAAGTGATTTTTCTAGAAGCGCCAGAAAAGACATACACGCAGAAGTCCTTCGACCAGCTGCTGGATTCCTACGTTGGGCCAATCAGCTGGACCTTACAATATCATATAAAACTGTGATGTTCTGCAAAACAGCAAGAACAGCACTTTTTTTCTTTCTGTTAAAAATTATATCACTTAATGTGAAATCCGTTTTCTCTCAGGTACGTCACCAGTGTAAACTTCGCAGTGAAAGCATACGAATATGTAACTTAACCATGCTATGAATTATCAGAGGGTTTGTAAACTGACCATTGAGCAGCGATTGCTTGACAGAAGGCAAAGGTGAACAGCACAGTGCAGGTAAAGCTTAGTGGAGTTTGCAGTGAAGATGAACATCCTGAAGGAGAAACGGCTGGATGTGGAGACGCCGTTCTGCAGCAGCTCCACTGTGTCGTCATTTGGATTGGGACACCTGACAATATCAATAATATCAAATTCTTTCATTTGAATCATTCAATACAAAAGTGATCTCCTGTACATCATCACACATTTGTATTCCATGGAATCTTGGGCTTTAGTTCTGAAATATTGAAAGACAAAGTATCTAAGGGAATCCTGGAAGTGACATGGTAATTTATTCAGTAAAAGTGTTGCATTGAGTTATGACTAAACTTAAAAGAATAGAAAAAAAGAACAGCTTTACTCTGAAAGGATGAGATCCCAGCGGAGGCTGTAATCAGGATCATTCACAGGTGTAGCCCAACACGTGTCAATCACCAGGGCAAACTGGCGGCTGTCGACCCCCTCAACACGAACTTCCACATGCATCTCCTGGTCGAGCTCTGCATCCACTCTACCAGTGAAGGGCCGGATAAACTCCTCATCCTGATATGGAATCATCCGGACCTGATATCTGCCTTCACCAGCGGGAAGTGTCTTGTGCACAATGCTAATGAAATAATGGTTAGATCTGTGTTAAAACTACTTTGTTTTGTAAGGATTGGATCCAAAAACTGAGATCCAACACCCTGCAATAAAACAATAAAACTCACTAATTTGAAGAGAAGATCTCAGAGAAAGAGTGTAGGACAATGCCTGGCCTAAACTTCTCTCCTTGCATAGCCTACGCACTCTCCCGATTCCCTTCCCCCTGATTCAAGTCACAGAAAGTCTATATTCCACATATGTATCTTGTGATGTATCTTTTGAATTATGTTTGGTATATTATTAAATGTCTTTAAAATGGTCTCAACTTCACTGCAGTCACTGGTAGGATGAGAAAGATTGAAAACCAATTTTTGAGTGGTTTTTTCAAGATATCTGATCCTCCCTGCAAAAAAAAAGTATTTCTTATTTCTAAATTGGCTTCTAATTGTTTACTTCCGTCATTGTGTAACAGGGTTAAACATGTTACCATAAATGTTATGACTTTCACCAAAATCACAGTTTTTGTTCAGTTAATTGTTGTTGTTCGACCTCCAGTGGCGACATTAAGTAATTAGAGGGTCATTCGCCTTTAACCTGTGAAACCACACCCTTTCCTTCGGCAGAGAAGTGTATATCATGCAGAGAGGGGGTATCATGCACAGATGAAATATTTTTCTCTTTGTGTTACAGAAAATAAACACAACGCATGATTGAAACACAGTTCCTCGTGTCTGCCTGGTGATTTGAGCACTGCCAGATGAGGTGCGTTACAATTGGCATGATGCATTTTTACCTGATAAATAAAATGTTAATCTTGATTTATTCTGTATTATTCCAAAATCATTATTCTAGTATTGATCAATGTTGAGTCTGGTGTTTCCGCAAATCTCTGTCAGGATAGATCATACAGAGAATCCAATGAATGGAGCATGGAGCACATCATTAGAGGCAATCACATTTCTGACTATCACTGTATTAGCAGTTCCCTTTCGTTCAGTCACTCCGAGTAATGTCAGTGACTGGCGAATGGGGGTTTCACCTAGAAGCCTATCATCTTCGAGATCTAGAAAATGCCCAATGGCAGTGCCAATGCCATGGGCATTGCGGAATTTGCATAGCATAACTCCGCCCCACTTCTCAGAGACGAACGGTTCTCCAGGGTGTTGGTGTGACGGCGTATTCCAACGATCTCATATTGCCTGCCTCCTGATCTGTGCAGTGATCTGCAACAGCTGTGTGTGTTTTCCCTGGGCGCTTCAACACTCTGCAGAGCTCTCCTCTCACAAAAAGGAGAAAAAAAGCTTGCGCGTGGCACGTCTTTTTAAAGCCTTCCAATCGATCTCCATTGCCGTCTGATGGGCACAATCATTGCTTGATGTGTTTGGGCTTCAGCACGCTTGGGCAGTGTTTGTAGATGTGCATGCTTTCACTGCGGGAACATGACCATCACGATGTTGTGGTCGAGACTCAATGATCTCTGTAAAAGAGAGAGAGTCTCCCCTGCCACACCCCAACTTACCATCTCCAAGAGAGACGGTACTATGGCTGGTGGCCAGGGTGACCTGAGGGCTGTGCTGTGCTATTAAGAACCCCGACAATCATTCCTTGGGCTACGCCCAGTTCATTTCGTTCACACTCCAGATAGTGACGAGATGTCGATTGTCGCATCCCAAGGTGGGCTAGAGTCCTTTGGGGATGAAGTTTCGGGTGTGCTCCACCTTCGGACGTGTCAGCACTGCTCCGGTCCAACCCAGAGTTGACAGCCATGTTATCTCGGGCTGTCGTGAGCCTCAGGCTGGTGTGGTACTTCCCACCCTGTCACGAGCTCTTGCAGTTGGACAATCGGTTTTGGGGCGGCACCTGACAGCTTTCAGGCCCCGGCCCCAATGCCTTTCACGCATTAGGAACGCACGTCCTTCCCTGGTCTCCTCTGTCAGGACGCAGCTGCTGACCGTGCCCCCACACAGGGATGCTACGCCTCCCACGTCCGGGCCAGTCACACTGTCTCGCTGTCCCATCAGGGGTATGTCTGTGGTCCAAATGACCCCGCTGGTGCAGTTCTTGGGAGCCTGGCTAGAGCTTCCAGGACTGTCCCACTGGGTTGCGAAGACCATCATGCTCGGCTATGCGATTCAGTTTGCTCAGATTCCTCCCTGCTTCCGGGGAGTCCGGGGTACACCATGGTGGGGCCCAATGACCCCATCATGCGTGCAGACATTGCCACCCTGCTGGCGAAGGGTGCGATCGAGCCTGTCCCTCCAGCCGAAATGAAGTCCGGCTTCTACAGCCCCTACTTCATTGTACACAAGAAAACCAGTGGGTTATGACCGATCCTGGACCTGCGCGTCCTGAACCGATCCCTTCATAGGCTTCCGTTCAGGATGTTGACAGCAAAACGCCTTTTCGAATGCGTTTGTCCAGCAGATTGGTTTGCAGCAATTGACCTGAAGGACGCCTACTTCCATGTCGAATCGACTCGGTCAACATGTGCGCGCAGCTTACGAGCGAGCGTGCACAGTCACTGCTGACTTGCCTCTGTCAAATCGAGAGCAAGAGTGTGGTTCCACTAAAGTTATTTCAGAGGCTCCTGGGGCATATGACATCCGCAGCCATGGTAATGCTTCAACACTGGCTTCGCGATCGAGTCCCGACATGAGCATGGCAGTCAGACACGCTCTGGGAGACCTGAACCGTGCAGCCGACGAGCTCTCACAGTTTCAGCCACTTCTGGGGAAATGGAGACTCCATCCTCAGACGGTCCAGCTGATTTGGGAACAGTTCGGCGACACGCAGGTAGACCTGTTTGCCTCCCACGACTCTTCCCACTGTCGCTTGTATTATTCCATGACCGAGGGCACGCTCTGCATGGATGCACTGGCGCACAGCTGGCTGCAGGGCCTACGCAAGTATGCATTTTCCCTAGTAAGCCTCCGGTGGTGGCTACCATGACTTCCGCTAGGGCAGAGTCTACTAGACATGGTGGCGCTATGGTGGGAAGCTGAAGGGAAAGGCTCTCTTAAAACAAAGGTTGCCTTACTGGATAGTGGACGCCATTGTTTTGGCTTACCAGACGCATGGGCGCCCATGCTCCCTTGTGGTCAGGGCACACTCCACTCGGAGCATGGCCTCCTCTTGGGCTTTAGCGCATGGCGCTTCACTAAGGCGACACCTAACACATTCTTGGGCTTTAGCGCATGGCGCTTCACTAGGGCAACACCTAACACATTCGCCAGATTCTACAATCTCAGAGTGGAGCCTGTATCTAACTATGTACCCGCCTCTACTAGTGGCCGGTAATGGATTAGGCTCAGGTGTCTTCGCTTGCTCGCCATTCCACTCCACGGACTGGATACATGAGATATCTCCTTAGGTGTTCTTCCCGAAAGCCCTGAGCTCCTCCAGCACTGTTGACGCCGACACCAGTAAGTCTGCCACTTGCCAGACCCTCATGTCAGGCCAGGTGCCTCCATGTGCATGGTTCCCCCTCCAGGCGACTCCCACACATGTATTTCCACCGTAAGCCTACTCAAGCAGGTGTTTTCCCTTGGCAACCTTGCCACCCCTGGGGTTAAAAGTCTACCTTTGGCTGGTTCCCCAGAGATCTCCCTATGCAGCCCTTAGCGGGTCATATGTGTATTCCTAAGTCATATTGGCACATGTTCCACCTGGAATATGCTTCTCAGTGTACCTTGGTATTCCTGTGATAAGTGGGAGTCATTCGTCCGTACGCAGGGCACTGGAAGACAGCCGAGTGGCATGATTACATTGGGACCCCCATTCATCAGTCACTGACGTTACTCGAAGTGATTGAACGAAAGGGAACATCTCGGTTACGTATGTAACCCTCATTCCCTGAGGAGGGAATGGAGACGTAACGTCCCTCTGCCACTTCCACTGTACTGCTGGAATGGCCGGAGTTCAGTCTTCGCTCCTCAGCAGGTAAACATAATGTGCCAGAGTACTTCCGTATATACCCACGCTGTGGGGCGGAGTTATGCTATGCAAATTTCGCATGCCCATGGCATTGGCACTGCCATTGGGTGTTTTCTAGATCTCGAAGATGATAGGCTTCTAGTTGAAACCCCCATTCATCAGTCACTGACGTTACGTCTCCGTTCCCTCCTCAGGGAACAAGGGTTATATACATAACCAAGATGTTTTCGTGACGATTACAAAAATTACACTTTTTGTTATGAACAAGCATGGGTGGCACTTAAAGGTAAAATAGTTCACCCTCATCCTCTGTCTACTGGCTAGTTTGTGTCTGTGAGCTTGTGAATCGCAACGCATAGTTTCTGTGTGATGCCCCTTGATGAATGAATTGAAACTAGGAGAAACTAAGAAAAATCAAGGATATAAATTAATACATAACCAATATTTATGATTAACTCATAATTAGAAACACAATATAAATTTAATAATCATGTGAAATTGGAGTCAGATTAAGAATTAAAATCGAAACAGAATAAGTGAACCGCTGAAAAGGCATACACACATTATACCTTCGCCCACGCCGTTGGATTCCGTTGTTGGGCTGACAGGTGGTACTCACAGTTTTATGGATAAAATACTGCTTTAGGAGTAAACCATATATATATTCTTGGTTACATATTTATTTTTTAAAGGATCAGTTCACCCAAAATGTTGACAATTCTTTCAACATTATTCACTGACAATCCGCACTATAGCTCTCTTTTTGGTGAACAACTCTTTAATAAAAAATGATGCTGCTGAAACCAGATTTGTATTTGACTCGCACCTCTCCAGTGGGTTGATCTCCACATTCATGGAAAGTGTTTGTGCTTGAGGATAAGCACAGCTGAAAGAAAGCTTCAGGATTTTCTTTCTGCTGATGGGACCTTCTGACCTCGGTGTCCCCAGAATAAAGTTATCATAGATGAAGTGGGTGCCGTTAGCCTGTGGACAACAGATATAACATTTAGTAATTTAGCCTAAATTGAATTCAAAGTTTTTAAAAAATGACAGCAGCTTTTTACACTATAGCAGTATTTTATTTGCACTAAGTAAAAAAGTTAGGTAACTCTTAGAATAATGGTCATTAGTTAACTACATTAGCTAACATGAACTAATAATGACCTGCACTTATAAAGCATGTATTTATCTTTGTTAATGTTAATTTCAACAGTTATCTTGTTAACATTAGTTAATGCACTGTGAACTAACATGAACAAACCATGAACAGCTGTATTTTTATTAACTAACGTTAACAAAGATGAACAAATACAGTAACAAATGAACTGCTCATGGTTAGTTCATGTTAGTTAATACATTAACTAATGTTAACTAATGACCATTATTCTAAAATGTTACCAGTAGTTACTACTACTACTATTAAAAGTAGCTGTTTATACTTAATGCAAATAGTGGCAGATAATATTTGCACCTTAGCATACTGTAGTGTAACGGAGGCCAGCTAGCAGTTGCTGTGCGAGTAAACCTTACTCCTCTGATTTCAGAGACGTTCTAGCGACTGACGCTAGAGTTTGCAGCCTTCAGTCTCCTTGTTAGAGCGTCCAACTCTCTTGCTGGCGGACCTGGGTTCGAGCCCTGCTTGGAGCAGGCGGTTTGAACGGGAGGGGTTACAGACGTAATAATATTATCAAACAGACTGCGATGATCATAAATGGATGCTACTTTATTAGGACATTACTTGTCCCTGTCCCTACAGCCCACTCTGCGCCTACACCTAACCCTACCATACTGAACCTGCTGATCAGTAAAGGTGTCCATGAAGGTCCAGGAAGGGAGTTATGGTTTTGAGTGTGGTAATATGAGCTGCACGTGTCGTGGTTAGTTTCCCAGCACGTCTGATCAATGCTAGGACAACACATCCAGTTTCAATTATAGCCCAAATAAATGTGACCCATCACGGAAACCAGTGACACAAGTCGGCAGCACAACTTTTGAGCAAAATGAGAAAGAATGTGTTTTTTTTTTTTTTCAAAATTGGTGATGTTCGCTTTTTTGCAGAATCCGTTAGTTGAGATCACAAAGAAGCCTCTCCGTGTTTGAGATAGCAGTATTGGTATATATAAAAGCATACATTTTGAGGTTGAAATCGGCTTGTTTTTCGGAGATTCTAGCACGCAGTAGGGGCATGTCATTGTCTGTGTGTATTTCCATTGCCCCCGCCCTCCAAGGGAAGCGTGGCTACTTATTATGCAGCGCTCTGGCTGGCTCTAGCTGATATCAAAATTCAATGAAGATGAACACCACAAAGAGTATTGCATGGCTATATCGACAGTAACATTTGATGGGGATAAAGACAATGGGGAAAATCTGTAACTTTGACTGTAAATGCTACACGAGGAGAAAAGAGAACTCTCTGCCCGAAGACCCCGACAAAGAGAAAGTGTGCCTGAACGACTTATTTCATTGGAGGCAACGAGATCTGCAAGAATACTTTTCTGTTTCTTATGGGCTGAGTTTCCATAAACAAAGTTTGTCGTTTAGTGTTCATTCTAAGAACACATACACGTTATCTCATGTTTAGTCCATGTTTAGACCTTCTCATACCTAACGTTACCTATTGTTAGTAGCTAGCTCAGGACTGTCGTTTTAATTGTAATCATTAGCATCATATCACTTGCCAAAAACCCCCATTACTATAATAATAGTATAATAATACTGGCTTTTAGATGGTAATGTTAGCATCTGCTATTAATATGAATAATGCTTCAATTGCTTGAATTGACTGGTGTGAATGACTTAGCCCACGTAAACCTGCCTGTTAGCATTCTTGAATTGAATGTGATGCTAATAATTTTAGTCAGTGGTGGAGAAAGTGCTACTTAATATTCTTAACAAGGATTTACTAACATAATAGTAAATGTATCAGATTACATTCCTACTTAAGTAAAAGTATAAAGTATCCGTAGCTGTAAAATGTGCGTTATAAGTCAAAAGTAAAAGTATTTATAAAGAGTTTAATGTACAGGATTTTTTTAATCCTGACTCAAACCAGGTCTAACCACTAAACACATAATTATAGTTGATTTTAGTTTATCATAGTTGGTCATAACTAGAGATGAAATGGCATGAAAATTTCATTTCATAATTATAGTGACCAAAATGATCACTGTTATCACAGAATCCTGTTCAAAAAGTCCTAATGCTACACAATGAAATCAATTCACCAAGTTTTATGTAGAAAACCAGCAAATACCAAATAAAATTACCATCAATATGCACTTTTGTTTACATAAACATTAAAATAACATTAAAAATGATGGCCAGATTTTAAAGGAGTGTCTTGCAACATGTTATCTACAGTGCACAAGTTCAAATAGAGTTTTGACAACAAAGGTTTTATAAAAAGATAAAACTCACATATTTCAGCCTCTAAATCATTTTGATAAAAGTCAAAAAAGATAATTTAAGGACATTTACAATGCACATTATCCTTTACTATTAATTAGTTGCAATTTTTCCCGTTGCGTCTGTCGTTGCTATGCAACCATGCAGCTTTACGGGGGGAGCTTTACAGGGGGTGTGACTTATCTAAATGAGATGTAAATGAGCCCTGTTGTCACTCCCAGCAGGTGAGAACAGGTGAGAACTGCACAATCTTTAGAGGCCTTTCCCTTTTGATCTTTTTTGAGTGCCTTCATTCAAATGGCCACAACCTCTCCAAATATTATCAGATTTCCATGTGTTACACATCATTGGAAAGCTTGGAGACTACACTTTCAGAATCTGTGAATAACTCAAAATGCCCCAGAACCGACTTGTGTCCCTACTTTCCGTGATTGGTCACAAATACCTGTTAAATACTTTATTCCTATGAAATACCTGTTGGGCACTTTATTTCCCACTTTCAATTTATTTTCATTAAAATAAACACCTCTCTGAGCTGATGTGCGATGGGAAAAGGGAAAAGAATGAGCTTGGAAAAACGTTGATTCAAACTCGGGTCAGTCGCGTCTAAAGCTAACGCCAGCTGCCTTACTCTCCACACCACTGCTCTTGTTTTCAGATGTGCTTCTTTTTGTCAATCAGACTTTGGTGGGCGCAGTGCCTCTGTCAATAAGGTGGGCTACTGGCACTTGGTGGAATTTTTGGGGCTATTGGAACTTGGTGGAAATAGATTTTTTCTTTTTCTTTTTTTTTTTTTGTAAATCAATATTAGCTATATTATTAAAAACTACAAAGCCCAAAACGTTGTATCAGTCAAGTGAAATAATGGTGGGCTACATAATAATGGTGGAGAAGTTCCAGTGTCTTTTGTGGCATGGTGTTGTGCACCCTTCCCCTCTGAATCTCTGAGACTTTGATCTATAGGGAGGTCTGTGTGGGCCCTTTATTTTTTTGTTACATATTCAGCACCCTTACAGACCTCTCCACAGACTTTCCAATGTCTCATAGAGATTCCCCACGTGGTTATATCAAACTATGTACAAATATATGGATGTTGTATTAGATTATACATAGTTAAACCTACCACAAGATTTGTACCACAGATGTGTTCATCGCTATCAAAATGGAATTCCACTCTGCCATTCCGGACCGTTCCTTTGCAGCTGGGATCATTGAGGTGTAAGACATCAGCTGGAAAACCAGCCTCAAAGAGCTGACAGCGAGACACAGACATGGAGCCAGAGCTGCTTTCACAGGTTTCGGAGAAATCTGAGAGACAGAAAAACAGTGAAAATTTTTGTCAAAATTATTTAAAAATTGATGAAAAATTAATGACAGAGAAAATAATATTTGATATTTTTTGTTTGATTGATACCAACCAAATGAGTCAGATTGTGGTCTGGGATGGTCATTGTTACACAAACAGCCATAAACAGAATGTTTCTTCCCACACCATTCATCCTCAGAGCAGCCGAGCTCAGAACAGCGATCTCTCGCATCTAAGAGGAAAAGCACAGATGGATGAAATACAACACTAAGACACACTGAGTCATGTTAACAGAGCCAGAGCTTAACATGCTGGGCCCCTGAATGATTATTGCTCTGTATTCCTCAAGGTAATAAACTATTTTTCTAGTGAATTAAATGGGTAAAAATGTCATTTCATTTTTAATAAATGTCCCCTTGCGATCCACAGATAACACATTTCCATCCACCTGACTGTAAGAATTAAATTGCTGGAGGATTTCCATATAAATGCCCTCTAAGAGACTCCAGACAATAAAATGTGATTCTGTAACATAATAAAGCAATTATTTTTAAAACAAATGTAAAACTCATGTTACTAATGTTTTTACTCTCCATTTGTGCAGTGTTGGGGTTTAATGATTTTATATTTATTTATTTTTTTAAATTAAAAAAAAAAAGTTTTTGAAGGGAGACTATAAAAATCACTATTTTTATTTATTTATTTTATATAAATTGTAAACAAATGCAAACACACCCAACATACACACATAAAACATATTTCAACTTTGGGCAAAGCAGCGCTCACTGTCACTTTTAACCCAGCCGTTCAATCACAGTGGAGAAGGGGCGGGACAAATCTTGTTCAATATCAACAGATGACAACAAGAAGCATAAAAACGGAACAAAATTATGTATGAAAATAATGGACAGCGGGTGTGCGAGCGTGGGCGTGCCGTGACCCTGTGACACGCGAGTGACTGATTACCATGGAAACTCGAAAGTCACGTATATAGATAGACTGTCATTTTTAAATTTTAAATCTGAATTTATACACATAAATGATAACCTCAACTTGTCGTGAGCGGGGGACGAATTTACACTTTATAAAAAGTGGAGTAATCTACACCCATGCCAATGTCGTACTGCTGGATCATTGTGACAGGCAGTGTTGGGCAGAAGCATTGCTGAAAATAGCTTAATGGTAGCGCTGCTATATAAATCATAGCTATTAAAATCATAGTCTATTAGGAGCTTGAAGTGTCCAATTTGCAAATTAATCATGTTTTTAAATTGTCATTCTTTTTCATCAGTTTAGAAAAATCAGTTAACGGTCAACTCAAAATCAGTTCATGATTGTGAATCATTCAGACAGCTCATTCATCCACTGAATCATTTGGAATCAGTTTCTCGCTATAAACAGTAACAGTTACACAGAGGACCCTGCTACCCCACCCTGCTTCTTTCTCTAAAGGTTAGTTTTCAGGTTAGTTTAGCTACCTACATTTTTAGTAACACTGGTGACAAAAATCACAAAATAATCTGTGCTGAAATATGATTTTGACTTACCACACCGCAGACCTGAGCGCCATTCTGGGATCTGTATCTCCAAGATGGCACAAGCGGTCTCATAGGCCTCAACAGCTGAACATAGCATGCCATTTGCACGTGTGTAGAGACACAGATCATACACACAAGAGTAGTAGTAAGGTGCAGGGTCAACATGAAGATGGCAGTTCTGGAAGGGGCCAGTAGTATTGGTAATAATACTACAGAGATCAGAATACTTCTGCCTCGATGGACACTCATCAGCATTACCGGTCTGGTCTCTGGCACCGCAGCTGAAGAATACAAGGAAACTTCAGGTCAGTTATATGCTTATACTATTGGATAAAGAAAGAGTTTACAGGTGGACCACAAACATTATTTGCTATTCATGTGTATTTTAAACTAAAGCAGTGCTTCTCCACTTGTTTTGAAGCAAAGATTTTCAGGAGAGATTTTACATTGGACACTGAATGTTGACTAAAAAAAATACTAAAACTAAACAAAAAAAGTGGTAACATTGAACATTAGCATGAGATCAATGTTTGGAAGCCAATCTCTCTTTCTATTTTGGTTGCTCCCATTGGAGGTCGCCAGAGCGGAGACATCCATAGGGCTATTCGGCACAGCTTTTACACCGGATACATAACCCTTTAAAAGTCTTTAACTGATATAACCCTGAGCAGCACTGAGAGTGTGCAACATTAGTGGCTGTGACACTCAGACTTACTGTACAGGCAATTTAGGGCATCAAATTCACCTAACCTGCATGTCTTTGGATTTTGGGTAAAACCAGAGCACCCAGAGGAAACCCACCCTGACACAAGGAGAACATGTAAACCATATACAGAAAGGCCTCTTGCCCCAGCCGGGCCATGATCCAATCAATAATAAACCAATTAATGGATTTATGCAAATATGTTACATTTATGCAGTGAGTTTCATTCTGTTAGCAGCAAATAACTCACTCCATTTCACTCCGACTGCATTCGCCAGACACTTTTATACCAATGATTTACATTGCTTTTATGTCTTGCCTTTGATAGTGCCATGCCTACTGTTTTCCTTCCCTGTCCACCACTTCATCAAAACAAACACATTTTTAGATCACAACCCACCAGGTAAAAACTACTGTCCTAAAGTCTCATGGTTCTTACCCTGGAATGCTGGTGTCTGATATCCAGCTGTGGCCAAAGGAATTGTCATCAGATGCGAGTTCTCCACTGGGCAGAACTTTGTCATCCACAGGATTACCATTGAAATTCCCACACATTCCACATAGAGATCCATAGAATCTCTCACTCACTCTGACTAGAAGGTTGCTATGCCCATCAAAATGGACAATGAATTCATTGAATGCATTTAGAATTACAAATCCTTGCTCCTCATGTACCTCTACAAGATCACTGATTTGATAAGCTGGTGTGTCAATAGCATTTCCATCAACCTGGAGGGGAATTAGAACATTTCAACATAAGAAAAGAGAGAAAGTAATAGAAGATTATTTATATTGATGTTATTTGAAGTGTAACTTACTTTAACTTTCCTGTTCTGCCCAATAGTGATGAGTGTCTGTTGTCCATGGTGAGACAACCAAACATCCACTGCAGACACAAATGACACCACCATGTTCCCCCGGTGCCTGTTGGTGGCCACCACACGGAACTCCAGATCACTGTCTGTAACATTACCGCAGGTCTGGGCAATCTCATACGAACACGTTCCCTGGTAGGATTGACAATACATATCTTCATTATTGCTTTCACCCAATTCATAGCTGCAACTTCTCACCCAGAAATATCTTTCATATGTAGTAGGGAAGTTTAGGTCCCGCCCTATTAATCGCGGTTGTCAATGAATGAGGGGTGTGACAGTCTATTGGCCGCCGTTCCTGGCGTATTTAAGGCGGAGTAATGCCACCTGGGTGTGCATCATTCAATCGCTTCGTTTTGCATCGTTTTGTTTGCGTTTGGGTGCGTGCTCTGGAACGCCTGAATGTTTGCAGTTCGTCGATTTACAGAAAGCTGTGAGTAACTGAAACCGTGAGTTTAGCGATCTACCTCTGGGTATGTATATCTAGTCCCTTGAGTATTTATTTATTTTTTTTACTGATTTTTGTTAACTTTTGTCTACTTTAGCGGGGCAACTGCTCGTGAGCACTTCGTTGCTGTGGACTGCAGGCAAATGCTCCTTAGACAAAGTTTGTTCTGCTGCTATTTTTACGTCTGTGTGACCATTTCGCTTCATTACTTTTTTTTATTTTGTTTGTTTTTGTTTTTGCTTTACGCTCATGCTGGTGGTCTAGGTGGAGGGTGGCTAGTCTGGGCCATTGACTAATGTGAGATGTGCCACTAACGGTGCGCGTTTAGCCCCACCTGTTACATTACCACCAGCAGCGTGTTTGTTATTTTGGTTTCCTTTTGATCTGTGCTCTTCCTAGGGGCGTCGTCGAAAAGTCGAGTGATATCTCGTACCTGGGAAGATCAAGTGTCTTTTTATTTTGTTTTGAGTATTTGGTGAAGTCCTTTCCGGCCATTAAGTTTTTGTTCTTAACTAAATATTTCTTGTTCTATGTGGTTTAATTTGAAACCTGATTATTTGCTGTTTTCATTTGTATTGTTGGTTTCATTTTTCCTTGTTTTGCTATATTTCTTTAACATCTTGCTGCTCCATGATATGTCTAGGTTCATGAGCCCTTTGGTGTGAACCCAGTTGAGCATCTGTACATCTGTCTGACAACTGTGGGAGGTGTCCTCCTTCATGGTTTGAACTTATTCTAATGCAAGTTGTGGACTTGAATATATTTGCTTCATTGTACATTTTACATTTATTTTTCTTTTGTTTCAGAAGCTGAAGTCTCCCAGTGAGGGAAGCTAGCTGTCTTTGCCCTTAGTGGTGGTGTTTCTCTCACAGAGTGTTTTGCCATTGACAGCTGCGTTTTCCTCTCTTAGTGTGTTCGTGTGAGTGGTGTGCGGGATATATTTGGGTGAGTGGTGTGTCTTATGATACTTACTGTTCAGCTAGCCACCCTACTGGTAAGCCTCAGCCTGAAAGCCTTTTTCTTTCCTTGTCTGGTCAACAGTTTTCTACATTTTAAATTATTATTATTGTGAAATAAAGACATTTTTGTATTTATATCCACATCTCTTGTGTTTAATGGTAACGAACCTGTGTGCCCTATATTGGGTATAAATTTCACCTAGTTGTACATTAGTGTTAATTATTGCCCTTCACTGCCCCGCCACACTTACTTAAATATATGAATATTTTTCTTTTTTTTTTAATGAAAAAAAAAAAAAAAAAAAAAAAACATTTGGAATCCAACCTTGCTTTATTCTAACACTAATAACCCTCCTTTGAATATACTTGACTGTTAAGTAATTTATCCTCTAATACCGGGACACAAAACAACAGTTATGTTGTCTGCAAAAAAACAGTTCATACCTGAAAGTGGGCCACAGCCCCATCAAAGGTGATGTAGTGGGGGTCGCCCCAGACTGTGCACGTGGACATTGGACTGTAGCAGTCACGACGTCCATTTCTGACCACACACTCCATGGCCGCTGGGCAGAAAGATGCAGTGCAGCGCAGATCATTCGGAGCAAAACACTGACAGTGTTGGGAACATGTTGAATCCCAGAACTGTTCACCAATCTACAAAATCAACAATGACAACAAACTTCACATTTCTGTAACATAACATCAGTAAGTATGTGTTTTTTAGGAGTACCATGTAAATGAATGAGTTAGGATGATACCATCTTTATACCATGGCACCACCACAGTTTTTTGGTAAGTGTTTGAGATCATGTATGTTGCCATAATATGCTAAGACTATGCTTCCCCTTATCCACTGCCATATATAATAAGGCTTAGCATAGCATGTTTTAATCCTCACATGATAGTAGAATCCATCATACAAGCAGCCACATTGTTCCACTGGTACACAGAGTCCTCCACTCCTCACAAATCCCTCATCACAGAAACAACCTTCTGAGCATGTGTGTTCACAACTAGCATCGATGCTGCTGGCGCACGTGTGACCACAGTCTGTGCCACACACCTCATAATGACTGTTTGAGGAGCAGTCCATTACTGGAAATGCAACAACAAAATCTATTTGTAAAATGCAATATTTAATCTTTGAGATAAAAGGAAAATTCAATATGAAAAAAAAAAAAATAATAATAATAATAATAATAATCGGTAGTTGGTATTTTTAAATATATCAGCTAAACTGCCAGTCACTTACCACAGGATGCAAGTTCTCTCCAGGGGTAGACCATGGCATTGACAGATTGACAAGCACTCACATAGGATTGGACAGACCGACACAAGACATCATTATGATTCCCAGAAATGCACACATCAAACACACAGTTATCAAAATAGGCGTGTGGATCTACAGAACCATGGCAGAAGCTAAAGGGACCCTGGTTGTTTCTGATGATATCACACAAGGCTTGTGAGATCAGAGTTGAGCTCTCATCTTGGCAATGGCCAGAACCATCCCCATGGTCATTACTGCACGACAAGTCCTCCTCAACCATCCATTCTTCACCAAACTGATCTGCTGAAGGTGACAGAGCACCTGAAGGAGTGAGGAAGTCATCGTCCATACGGCCGTTAAAGTTGCCACAGATGCCACATGTAACTCCACTGTAGCTGGCTGGCACAACAATGTTTACCTCCCAGGAGCCACCATAACTGACACTGAAACCAAAGTCAGTCGAGACATAGACAAACTGTCCTGTGGAGTAGACAGATACCCGACCAGAGTCAAGATAGACAGGGAGGTTTCTGGTCTCATCATTAACCTAATTGAAGAAAAATAGCACTTGTTTATATGAAACAATCATATCAATAATTACTGCCAAATTTTTCATATCACATATACTCAATGGCAAATCACAGTGAGTGAGACTTGCTTACCTTAACAGCAGAGTAACTGTTCATATCATGTGACATGTGCACAAGGTGCCCAGAGACATTGACAAATACTTCAACAGTTATTGACACAGGCCATCCATTCCATGCTTCATTTCTTGCTTCCACCTTGAAGTGTGGAAGTCCACGAGTATCATTGCATACTGTGGCCAGCACATATCGGCATGTGCCTTGAAAGTCAAAGTAGGTTCTATCAAAGGAGATATAGTGGGGATCTCCAGAAGCATAACAGGTACCATGTGGACGAGGATGACAGCCATACTCCCCATCTACCACACGGCAGATTTCCTGTTCACTGCAAGATGATGATGTGCAACGTACATTTCCAGTGATTCCATCACAGACACACAGGAACTGGCACTCTTCACCATGCCAGAACTGCTCTCCAGACTGCCGATAACGGCCATGATAGTGGCAGCCGCAACCAGTGGGGGGAACACAGCGATCTCCATCCAGCACTAGTCCATCATTGCACTGGCATCCCCCCTGGCATGGCAGAGCACACTGGAATGGAAATGAGAGACTAGGGCATGAAGCAGGACAGGATGTGCCACACAGCTCAAAATGAGTATTTGCTGGACAGTTGGGATCTGGAATAATTAAGACAAAATAGGATGGAAAAAGCAATTAATGATCAGAATTTTGAAGATTTATGGTTTTAATTCTAAAATCTTATCACCTTACAAGATACTAACCACAGTGGGTGATACTCCTCCACTCTCCAACTGCAATACCATTCTGTTGACAGTGCAGTGTGTACCCTTGCAGGGCTTCACATAGAGCCTCCCTGGCACCCCCCGTCTGCTCTAGCATCTGAATGCACTCTTCAATCCACTGCCTAGGGTCTAGTGTTCTGCTGCACTCAGCAAATGGTCCATCATTCATTGCCATGATGTTGCAGATCTCTCTGTACTCGCTCCTGTTCTGATAAAGTCCTGGTTCCCAAATGTCAGCTGGGTCCTCACAGTAGGCTGACAGAGATCCATCACGCCAGCTATCTGCAAATTGCCGGGAATCATCCAGCAGGACACCATCTGGGCTGTGGAATTCATCATTAATGTTTCCATTCAAGTTCCCACATAGACCTCCAAGTGTACCATTGTATGTGGTTGGAGCCGTGATTCGGACAATGTGTGGCCAGTCAGCTCTAACAGTCACTCCAAAGTTTGTCTCTAAAACAAAACCCCTCACACTACTGTGATAGAGGCGGATCTGACTGGAACCAATACTGATGGGAAGGCCAACCATCTGTCCATCCACCTGAGGAGAATATAAAAGTTAATTCATCTAGTATATGAGTTTGAAATAATATAGTTAAACTGCTCCAAATAAATGAAAAGCTAATATTTTTTTAGCTAACCTGTACATTGCTACCTTCTCCCAATTCAATGGAAACATGAGTTCCTCCAGTCTCAAAATTTAGAAACCTGGAAAAGTCTTGAGGGCCTCTGGGTACTTTCTCCACTGTCAAAACAAAGTATGGCAGTTGGGATGGCCCCATTACTCGTGCAAGGGTAAGTCCACAAGCTCCTGGGTATCTGAAAGTTTGTCCATCAAAGGTGTGGTAGAAACCCAGGCCTTCAACCAAACAGGTAGCATAACTGATGGGTCTGCAGCCCCTCACACCATTATTGAGTCCACACACCTCTGCTGGACCACACTGGTGCTGATAACAGACCATTGACCTGCTACTGCAAACACATTGTCTCCCACAGTCCTCGTCCAACACTATTGACTGTCCCTCAGAGTAATAGAAGCCCTCAAATGTGCAGCCACAGTTAACTTGAGGCACACATTGCCCAGCACTGAGGACATACCCATCATTACAAATACAGCTCTCTTGGTTTGGCAAGGGACAGTTTATTGGGGCAGATGGGTTGCTGCAAGTTGCAGGGCAGCTTGTTCCGTTGGACTCAAAATGACTGTGACTCTCAGGGCATATGATTTCTGGAAATGGAGTGCAGAAATAAGAAAATACATAAAACTCTGGGTCTTTCACCTTGCACAAATATTTAAGTTACATTAAGTTGAATGCTAAATTTACTTCTAATAAAGACATAATAATGCACTTACCACAAAAGCCTGGTTGTCTCCACTGTCCAAGTTGTACACCCTGTTGTTGGCATTGAGCAGAATACACACTGAGAGCCTGGCACAGAATAGGCTGGTACCCTCCTCCTAAGCAAAGATCATAGACGCAGTTCTCTATGTAGGTCTGTGGTGAAAACACAGAGTGGCAAGAAGCAAAAGGCCCTGAAACATCTCCTAGGATTCCACAGTGGTTTGTGTCACTGTAAAGGCTAATTTCACTGTTGGTACAAACTGCACAAGCAAGACCTGTGCACCTGACATCATGGCATTCAGGATCTGTGTCCCCTTCTACCTTCCAAGAGTTGGCAAAGTCAACATCCGAGCTCAAGATCTCTCCGTAGACTGAACGGAAGTCATCTTCAGCGTGTAGGTTATAGTTCCCACATAGACCACATGTGGCATTCTGGTAGTCATAAGGTACTGAGATGGTGACATAGCTGTATGCATCATAGGTCACTAGGAGACCAAAGTCTGTGCTGATGGCCAAGGAAAAACCTGACTGATAAACTTGGATGGAGCCATTGTGGAGGGTGAATGGTGTTGCTTGAAAAGCCCCGTTAACCTTGACAATGTTGACAAAAAGAAACCATGAACGTGTAAGGATGGCTGAATTCAACTCATCATTACAACAATACAGTGATAATTACCTTTGCCTCATGATTGTGATCTTTGACCAATTCAATTTCTTCATTATAGACAAATACTCTGACCATCCGAGTCCATGACACATGTGTGCTCCCCCGATGCTCATTTTTGCCCTCAATGCGATAGTGTGGCAAACCATTTCCATAAGCCTAAACAATGATACAAATTCAGAATCAGTAAAGGATTCCCAATTTTATCAAATCTGTTCTATAAATGGAAAGCCATAGAGGCATTACTAACCTCAGACAGAACATATGTGCAGGTTCCTTGAAAGTGAAATATCTGATTGTCAAAGGTGTAGTAGTGAGGATCACCAGAGATGGTGCATGTTTGCCTCTGAATGTTCTGACAAGAGTATTGGAAAGCTGCTGGACGGCAAGCTTGGGAATAAGTACATGGCTCAAATCTGCACTGGAGGCCACTTCCAGTACAGGTGCATCTCTGCTGACAGGTGGCATCATTCCAGAAGGAGCCTCCCAGCTGCACTGGAAAACCTATTACAAAGAGTTTATGGATATAAGCACCACAAACTGACCTATGGCTCACTAACATGGTACATGCACATTTGAATAGGTCATTTATAGTCTTACTGCAAATAGCAAATAGGAAGCAGTCAGGAAGCAGCTTTACCATTAAATTGACAGCCACGTGTTCCATGATCTGTTCTGAAGGCCCATCTGCCTGACACATTGACATTGCTGCTGTATGGTAGGCTTGTGATGTCATTCTGGAGTGATCCAGTAATTGAGAAATGGTGACTTGAGTCGATGGTGTCATAACCAGCCTAGTGATAAGGAAGACATCCAGATGTCTGATTTGTTAGGCATAAATAATGCACACAATACTTATTGGTAACAGTTTTGACGGTCCCCTTTAGACATTCTGTTGACAAAGTAATGTTGTACCTAAATGTCAACTGACACTCATTAGAGTATTAATAGAGTATTAATAGACTGTCTGTGTTGGGGAGTAGCTAACTACAAGTAGCGATGCTACTAACTTAACAAAAGTTTTAAGCAGCTTGACAGTAACTCAGTTGCTTTTAAAACAGTGTAGCTTTGTCACGGTTTATAGGTTCACTGACTCGTCCTCTCATTGTGTGTTGGATTGTGTGCGTGAGTATGAATGTGGGCATTGCCTTGTTGGTGGTTGATTGCGATCAGCGCCAGCTGTGCCTCGTTTCGGCTGCCTATTTAATGTGTGTGTCTACGTGTCCTGTTTGTTTGCAGGCACTTCTTTTGCAGGTGTGGTGGTTTTAGCCTGGGCTCGCTGTTCCTGGACTCTGTTCTCTGTCACTACTTGTGGATGCCCTGTTTTCTGGGAAGGATTATCCTGTGGTCTCTGTGCCCATTGCAGCCCTGTGTCACCAAGCCCACCAGTCCCTGGCCTCCGTGACCTTTGCTTGCTACACTAAGTTAATCTGTTCAATAAAACCTGCTCTGTGAACTCTCTATTGGATCTTCTGTGTTTCCTGATTCAGTATCCTGACAGAACAAACAAAGATGGATCCAGCGAGCTCAACTGATTTACAGGCATATCTAAGTAAGAATGCCCAGCGCATGGATGAGCAGGTACTGGCTACGGCTCGAACCGTACAGGCTTTGGTGGTGCAGGTGACCGAGCTGACTACCCAAGTTCAACATCTCTCTTCACCCACTGCGCCTGTTCCTCACCCACCACCTAATGCCACGAACCAACCAGAACCACGCATTCCTACACCTTAGAGGTATGTTGGTGAGATGAATCTATGTAGAGCATTTTTGATGAAGTGTTCTATATTTTTCTCTCTCCAACCCTTAACATTTGCTACAGAGAAATCCAAGGTGGCGTTGGTTATGACGCTGCTGTCTGGACGTGCAGCTCTGTGGGGAACAGCGGTGTGGGAGAACAACCATCCTTTCTGCTCCTCGTTCGCCACACTCTCCCAAGAGAGGAAGAGGGTTTTCGACCGGGCTGTTGCAGGTCGCGAGGCGGCACACAAACTCTCTCTGATCTTCGTCAAGGGAGTGAACCCGTCTTGGATTATGTGATCGAATTTTGCATGTTGGCGGAGGAGTGTAGGTGGAACAGTGGGACATGTTCCTGCATGGGCTGGCTGATCGTGTTCAACAGGAGATTTACACCTTAGAACTACCAAAGAACCTAGACGGGCTTATTGAACTGGCGTTACGTGTGGATTCGAGTCTGCAAGAATGGGTGGATCGCACACAATTGGTTTTGAGGTTCGAGTGTCTGGAAGGTGCCGAGTCAGCGGGTGTAACATGGTCAGCCACCTGGTCGATCATGAGCCCATGCAGGTGGGTAGGGCTCGGCTCTCCAGGGAGGAGAGAGACCATCAGAGAGCAAGGGATTATGCATGTACTGTGGCAAGGCGGGAAATTTCCTGAGAGAGTGTCCCGTAAAAGACCAAGTCCGGCAGTAGGTGAGAGGTTACTGTCACCTACTGGATAAATCCAGTGGACAAATCCTTGTCAGTGACCCTCCTCCTGGTGAGACTGCAATGGGCAACAGGCTTCCACATTTCAGCCAACTAGCTGCTCCTCTGACCGCCTTGACCTCCCCCAGAACGACGTTCAGGTGGTCAAATGCAGCCGACGTTGCATTTTTCTAACCTCAAGAGCTGCTTCGGTTCGGCTCCCATTCTTGTAGCACCTGATCCTTCACATCAGTTTGTGGTGGGGGTAGGACCAGTTCTTTCTTCGCGCACTTTCACGGACGGCAAGATTCATCCATGCACGTTTTTTTTCCTCATCGCTTATCTTCAGCTCAACGCAATTATGATATTGGTAACATTATTGTTGGCAGTCAAATTAGCATTGGAGGAGTGGCGTCACTGGTTAGAAGGGTCAGGGGTCCCTTTTACCGTCTGGACCGATCACAAGAACCTGGAATACATCTGAGCCGCTAAACGACTTAACTCCAGGCATGCTCGGTGGGTTTTCTTCCTTTTTTTTTTTTTTTTTGCTTTTTCCCTTTCTTCGCGTCCTGGGTCTAAGAACATCAAGCCTGACGCGTTATCCTTTATTTTTAGATCATTACGAGTGCCCATATACTCCTGAGTGCATTTTACCTGAGAGACTTCATCTCTTCACTCTCATGGGAGGTTGAATCAAGGGTCCGCACGGCCCTAGAAGGGGTAACGCCTCTGTCCGGTTGCCCACCGAGTCGGTTATTCGTGCCAGAGGGATTACGGTCAGGCGTAATTCGGTGGGGTCATAGTTCCAATGTGGCTTGTCACCCAGGAGTTAGTCATGCCAGTTTTTTTGGTCAAAACAACTATTCTGGTGGCCCTGTATGGCTCGCGACATTCGGAGTTTTGTTTTGGCTTGCTCCGTATGTGCTTGTGGTAAGACTGCCAACCGTCTGCCAGATGGGCTTCAACCGCTGTCTGTCCCTTCGAGAACCTGGTCCCACATAGCGCTAGATTTCGTCACAGGGCTCCCTCCCTCACAGGGCAATATGGTCATTTTAACCGTAGTGGACCGGTTCTCAAAGGCAGCACATTTTATTCCCTTGCCCAAATTACCCTCAGCCAAGGAGACCGTGGTTGCTGTCGTAGATCACGTCTTTCGTATTAATGGCCTCCCGATAGACATGGTTTCTGACAGGGGGTCCCAGTTTACTTCCAAATTTTGGAAAGGGTTTTGTAGGTTACTCGGGGCGACTATCAGCCTTTACTCTGGTTTTCATCCCCAGAGTAACAGTCAAGCTGAGAAAGCCAACCAAGACTTGGAGAGGGTGATCCTTCCTCCTGGAGCCAACAACTCTCATGGGTGGAGTATGCACACAACTCGTTACCAGTATCATCTATGGGCCTTCCGCCATTTGAGTAGCTTAGGATACCAGCCACCTATTTTTCCCAGTCTGAAGTCGCGGCCCCCCTCTGCCCACGCCTTCATCCATAGGTGTCGACACACATGGAGAAGAGCCGTGAGACTTCTCCAGGTGGGTGCGCGCACCAAGGCTCAGGCCGATCACCACCAACTGAGACCTCCCGTATACGTTGTCAGTCAAAAAGTGTGGTTTTCTACAATCAGTTTGTAACTTAGCTTGCACCTAAATTCATTGGCCCGTTTCCTGTCACTAAAGTCTTTAGTCCAGTGACAGTCCGCTTCAAACTTCCTCCTGCATACAGAGAATCCATCTTGTCTTCCATGGTTCCAAAATAAAACCTTTTTTTCATTCCCACATTAACCCGCCTAGTCCGGTTCCTCCCCTGCTGCGTCTCGTTGATGGGGAGTCCGCTTATTCGGTTTGTCGCATTTTGAACGCAAGACGGAGGGGACACGGATTCCAGTACTTGGTGGACTGGGAGGGGTACGGTCCGGAGGAGAGAAGTTGGGTGCCGGCTAGGGACATCCTGGATCATTCTCATTTATTACAATCAACCGGTAAGTTATCCTGGGAACGCCAGTAGGTTTATAGGTTCACTGACTCATCCTCTCATTGTGTGCACGAGTATGAGTGTGGGCGTTGCCTTGTTGGTGGTTGACTGCACAGCGCCAGCTGTGCCTCGTTTTGGCTGCCCTTTTAATGTGTGTCTGTGTCCTGTTTGTCAGTTCGTTTGAAGGCACTTCTGGGGTGTGGTTGTTTTAGCCTGGTCTCTCTGTTCCTGGACTCTGTTCTCTGCTACTTGTGGATTCCCTGTTTTCTGGGAAGGATGATCCTGCGGTCTCTGTGCCCATTGCAGCCCTGCGTCACCAAGGCCATCACCGACCAGTCCCTGGCCTCCGTGACTTTCACTTGCTACACTTCTGAGTTAATCTGTTCAATAAAACCTGTTCTGTGAACTCTCCATTGACTCTTCTGTGTTTCCTGATTCAGTATCCTGACAAGCTTTTCCAGTAGCTTTTTTTTTTTTTTTTTTCTCTCCAGCAAGTAGCAGTGTAGAGTGACTAAAAGCTACATTCTGTTTTGAGCCTGCAATGCTTTGCTACAGCACAGCATCTTATTAGATCACAAACTAAAATGGTGCGTTACAAACGACTGTTTCATTACGCATCTTGTGACTTTACAGTTCACTGAGAGCTCATCGTTCTTGAATTGTGACATTTGTAGCAATTTGACAGTCAGTTTGAGATATAGGAGATGCATTGTATCTTTGGCTAGTTTACAAACTGAAACTGTACTTATCTTAACTGTATTGCAATGCGTTTTAAACCCCCAAACATTTTACTTAACATTCTTTTAACAATTATTCAGTTATTTGTAACCTACAATGTAATTGTAAGTAAATATAGTTTCAATGTAGCTAATTACTCTTTCAGAAGGGTAACTTGACTTTAGTTTAACAACTTTCATTTGTGAGTAGCTTCCTAACACTGTAGACTGTCTGTTAGCAGATATTAAGCAATTTATTTTGATGGTCCTCAAAAGACATTCTACTATATTTGTAACTTTGCAAGTACATGTCGACTTATTCTGTTAACCTTACCCTTTATTCTACTAATCCTATAACAGCCAACTAATACTGTATAAATACTCTAATTTAGTTGACATGTAGGTACATACACTTGCATGTACTACTTATTGTCAACAGAATGTCTAAATTGGACCATCAAATTAAAGTGTAACCAACTTATCAAATCAATGTCATCTTGTGCATACCTGTACATCTCGTTGTGTTGGAGCGATTGCACCATAGTTCATTACAACAAATGAGAGACGGCCATTTGATATCAAAACCACTTGAAAAGATGTTTCCTTAAAGACAAAAATGTTTGCATTTCTTTGTAAGTGAAGCAAGAAAACATGGTATACCGATTTTTATTTTTAAATGGGCACATGAAGGTCTCCATGATACCAATCTGGGCTACTTACTGTTCTTGAATTGGGGAAGTATGCAACTCTATACCATGTTGCAACAAAGGCCCATGAAGCAGAGAAACTCAAGTCAGGGAAGTACTGGTTTATGTCTTGGGTTGCCTGTGTAAGGACACTGCCAGAGGTGTACTGTTGATATGAGATAACACCATTCCAACGGTTGTCAATATCTGTCCAGAATGGAGCAATGAGGTCTTTCCCTCCATAAGCTGGGAACCTGTATGGAGTGTAGCTGGACCATTCCCCTTCAAAAGTCAAGTGTCCATTGTTGTTAACCTGAAATAGAAGAGGATTGATTATCATTGCAGAATTCTTATAAAAGCCTTGAGATTTGCTTGTAACATTAATTTGAACTGCAGTGAATTTTCTCATTTACTTTTTCTCCAGCAGTACAATGTTTATAGACATAGACACGTATCAGACACTCATAATCCAATATCTCTCGTATCAGATTGACTTACATAAATTTGATTGTATGCTTGCCCAAAAAATATAAATGGCTGCTGGAGGTATATAACGGATGAACTCCCATCATCAATGCGTCCATTCACTGAGTCTTCAATTCCAAATGGATAAAATCGGCTTGTAATATTGATGTCATTGTCTGAAAAAAAAAAAAAAAAAAAAAAAAAAAAAAACTGTATTGAAAATGTCTTAGTAATCTCATAGACTTTATTTCAATTTCATTTAGCTTAGTGTCCCCATCATAGTATTTGTATTCTCTGTATAATGAAATAGCATTGTGGCCATATATTGGTGGGGCTGTGATTACCTTTGACCTTGTGCCTATGGCTGAATCACCTTAATATAGCTCAAAATATAATAGCCTTTATGACTTTATAAATCATTTTTAATTATTTACATGCATTACAAATTTACATTCTGCTGTTGTAATTTCTGCTGTTGTAGTTTCTATTGTAGATTCTGCTGTTGTAGTTTCTGCTGTTGATTCTGCTATTGTAGTTTCAGTTGTTGTAGTTTCTGCTGTTGTAGATTCTGCTGTTGTAGTTTCTATTGTAGTTTCTGCTGTTGTTGATTCTGTTGTAGTTTCTGTCGTAGTTTCTATTGTAGTTTCTGTCGTAGTTTCTGTTGTAGTTTCTGTTGTAGTTTCTATTGTAGTTTCTGCTGTTGTTTCTGCTGTTGTAGATTCCTCGGTTGTTGATTCTGTTGTAGTTTCTGTTGTAGTTTCTATTGTTGATTCTGTTGTTGATTCTGTTGTAGTTTCAGTTGTAGTGTCCGCTGTTGTAGTTTCTATTGTTGATTCTGTTGTTGATTCTGCTGTTGTTTCTGCTGTTGTAGTTTCCGCTGTTATAGATTCTGATGTTGTTGATTCTGTTATAGTTTCAGTTGTAGTTTCTGCTGTTGCTGATTCTGTTGTTGTTTCTGCTGTTGTAGTTTCTATTGTTGATTCTGTTGTAGTTTCTGCTGTTGTTGATTCTGTTGTAGTTTCAGTAGTAGTTTCTGCTGTTGTTGATTCTGTTGTAGTTTCTGTAGTAGTTTCTGCTGTTGATTCTGCTGTTGTAGATTCCTCGGTTGTTGATTCTGTTGTAGTTTCTGTTGTAGTTTCTATTGTTGATTCTGTTGTTGATTCTGTTGTAGTTTCAGTTGTAGTGTCCGCTGTTGTATTTTCTATTGTTGATTCTGTTGTTGATTCTGCTGTTGTAGTTTCCGCTGTTATAGATTCTGCTGTTGTTGATTCTGTTGTAGTTTCAGTTGTAGTTTCTGTTGTTGCTGATTCTGTTGTAGTTTCTGCTGTTGATTCTGTTGTAGGTTCAGTAGTAGTTTCTGCTGTTGTTGATTCTGTTGTAGTTTCTGTAGTAGTTTCTGCTGTTGATTCCGCTGTTGTTGATTCTGTTGTAGTTTCTGTTGTAGTTTCTGCTGTTGTGGATTCTGCTGTTGTAATTTCCGCTGTTGTTGGTTGTGTTGTAGTTTCTGTTGTAGTTTCTATTGTTGTTGATTCTGTTGTAGTTTCAGTAGTAGTTTCTGCTGTTGTTGATTCTGTTGTAGTTTCTGTTGTAGTTTCCGCTGTTGTAGTTTCTGCTGTTGTTGATTCTGTTGTCGTTTCAGTAGTAGTTTCTGCTGTTGTTGATTCAGTAGTAGTTTCTGCTGTAGTTTCAGTTGTAGTTTCTGCTGTTGTTGATTCTGTTGTAGTTTCAGTAGTAGTTTCTGCTGTTGTTGATTCTGTTGTAGTTTCAGTAGTAGTTTCTGCTGTTGTTGATTCTGTTGTAGTTTCAGTAGTAGTTTCTGCTGTTATAGATTCTGATGTTGTTGATTCTGTTATAGTTTCAGTTGTAGTTTCTGCTGTTGCTGATTCTGTTGTAGTTTCTGCTGTTGTAGTTTCTATTGTTGATTCTGTTGTAGTTTCTGCTGTTGTTGATTCTGTTGTAGTTTCAGTAGTAGTTTCTGCTGTTGTTGATTCTGTTGTAGTTTCTGTAGTAGTTTCTGCTGTTGATTCTGCTGTTGTAGATTCCTCGGTTGTTGATTCTGTTGTAGTTTCTGTTGTAGTTTCTATTGTTGATTCTGTTGTTGATTCTGTTGTAGTTTCAGTTGTAGTGTCCGCTGTTGTATTTTCTATTGTTGATTCTGTTGTTGATTCTGCTGTTGTTTCTGCTGTTGTAGTTTCCGCTGTTATAGATTCTGCTGTTGTTGATTCTGTTGTAGTTTCAGTTGTAGTTTCTGCTGTTGCTGATTCTGTTGTAGTTTCTGCTGTTGTAGTTTCTATTGTTGATTCTGTTGTAGTTTCTGCTGTTGTTGATTCTGTTGTAGTTTCTGTAGTAGTTTCTGCTGTTGATTCCGCTGTTGTTGATTCTGTTGTAGTTTCTGTTGTAGTTTCTGCTGTTGTGGATTCTGCTGTTGTAATTTCGCTGTTGTTGGTTGTGTTGTAGTTTCTGTTGTAGTTTCTATTGTTGTTGATTCTGTTTGTAGTTTCAGTAGTAGTTTCTGCTGTTGTTGATTCTGTTGTAGTTTCTGTTGTAGTTTCCGCTGTTGTAGTTTCTGCTGTTGTTGATTCTGTTGTGCGTTTCAGTAGTAGTTTCTGCTGTTGTTGATTCAGTAGTAGTTTCTGCTGTAGTTTCAGTTTGTAGTTTCTGCTGTTGTTGATTCTGTTGTAGTTTCAGTAGTAGTTTCTGCTGTTGTTGATTCTGTTGTAGTTTCAGTAGTAGTTTCTGCTGTTGTTGATTCTGTTGTAGTTTCAGTAGTAGTTTCTGCTGTTGATTCCGCTGTTGTTGATTCTGTTGTAGTTTCAGTAGTAGTTTCTGCTGTTGTTGATTCTGTTGTCGTTTCAGTAGTAGTTTCTGCTGTTGTTGATTCTGTTGTCGTTTCAGTAGTAGTTTCTGCTGTTGTTGATTCAGTAGTAGTTTCTGCTGTAGTTTCAGTTGTAGTTTCTGCTGTTGTTGATTCTGTTGTAGTTTCAGTAGTAGTTTCTGCTGTTGTTGATTCTGTTGTAGTTTCAGTAGTAGTTTCTGCTGTTGTTGATTCTGTTGTAGTTTCAGTAGTAGTTTCTGCTGTTGATTCCGCTGTTGTTGATTCTGTTGTAGTTTCAGTAGTAGTTTCTGCTGTTGTTGATTCTGTTGTTGATTCTGTTGTAGTTTCAGTAGTAGTTTCTGCTGTTGTTGATTCTGTTGTAGTTTCTGTAGTAGTTTCCACTGTTGTGGATTCTGCTGTTGTAATTTCCGCTGTTGTTGGTTCTGTTGTAGTTTCTGTAGTAGTGTCCGCTGTTGTAGTTTCTATTATTGATTCTGTTGTTGATTCTGCTGTTGTTGATTCTGTTGTAGTTTCAGTAGTAGTTTCTGCTGTAGTTTCAGTAGTAGTTTCTGCTGTTGTTGATTCTGTTGTAGTTTCAGTAGTAGTTTCTGCTGTTGTTGATTCTGTTGTAGTTTCAGTAGTAGTTTCTGCTGTTGTTGATTCTGTTGTTGTTTCAGTAGTAGTTTCTGCTGTTGTAGTTTCTGTAGTAGTTTCCACTGTTGTGGATTCTGTTGTAGTTTCTGCTGTTGTTGATTCTGTAGTAGTTTCTGCTGTAGTTTCAGTAGTAGTTTCTGCTGTTGTTGATTCTGTTGTAGTTTCAGTAGTAGTTTCTGCTGTTGTTGATTCTGTTGTAGTTTCAGTAGTAGTTTCTGCTGTTGATTCCGCTGTTGTGGATTCTGTTGTAGTTTCTGCTGTTGTTGATTCTGTTTGTCGTTTCAGTAGTAGTTTCTGCTGTTGTTGATTCAGTAGTAGTTTCTGCTGTAGTTTCAGTAGTAGTTTCTGCTGTTGTTGATTCTGTTGTAGTTTCAGTAGTAGTTTCTGCTGTTGTTGATTCTGTTGTAGTTTCAGTAGTAGTTTCTGCTGTTGATTCCGCTGTTGTTGATTCTGTTGTAGTTTCAGTAGTAGTTTCTGCTGTTGTTGATTCTGTTGTTGATTCTGTTGTAGTTTCTGTAGTAGTTTCCACTGTTGATTCTGCTGTTGTTTCTGCTGTTGTTGATTCTGTTGTAGTTTCAGCTGTTGTTGATTCTGTTGTAGTTTCCACTGTTGTGGATTCTGCTGTTGTAATTTCCGCTGTTGTTGATTCTGTTGTAGTTTCAGTAGTAGTTTCTGCTGTTGTTGATTCTGTTGTTGTTTCAGTAGTAGTTTCTGCTGTTGTTGATTCTGTTGTAGTTTCTGTAGTAGTTTCCACTGTTGTGGATTCTGCTGTTGTAATTTCCGCTGTTGTTGGTTCTGTTGTAGTTTCTGTAGTAGTGTCCGCTGTTGTAGTTTCTATTATTGATTCTGTTGTTGATTCTGCTGTTGTTTCTGCTGTTGTTGATTCTGTTGTTGATTCTGTTGTAGTTTCAGTAGTAGTTTCTGCTGTTGTTGATTCTGTTGTTGATTCTGTTGTTGTTTCAGTAGTAGTTTCTGCTGTTGTTGATTCAGTAGTAGTTTCTGCTGTAGTTTCAGTTGTAGTTTCTGCTGTTGTTGATTCTGTTGTAGTTTCAGTAGTAGTTTCTGCTGTTGTTGATTCTGTTGTAGTTTCAGTAGTAGTTTCTGCTGTTGTTGATTCTGTTGTAGTTTCAGTAGTAGTTTCTGCTGTTGATTCCGCTGTTGTTGATTCTGTTGTAGTTTCAGTAGTAGTTTCTGCTGTTGTTGATTCTGTTGTAGTTTCTGTAGTAGTTTCCACTGTTGTGGATTCTGTTGTAGTTTCAGTAGTAGTTTCTGCTGTTGATTCCGCTGTTGTTGATTCTGTTGTTGTTTCAGTAGTAGTTTCTGCTGTTGTTGATTCTGTTGTAGTTTCTGTAGTAGTTTCCACTGTTGTGGATTCTGTTGTAGTTTCTGTAGTAGTTTCCACTGTTGTGGATTCTGTTGTAGTTTTCTGCTGTTGTTGATTCTGTTGTCGTTTCAGTAGTAGTTTCTGCTGTTGTTGATTCAGTAGTAGTTTCTGCTGTAGTTGATTCTGTTGTTGTTTCAGTAGTAGTTTCTGCTGTAGTTTCAGTTGTAGTTTCTGCTGTTGTTGATTCTGTTGTAGTTTCAGTAGTAGTTTCTGCTGTTGTTGATTCTGTTGTAGTTTCAGTAGTAGTTTCTGCTGTTGTTGATTCTGTTGTAGTTTCAGTAGTAGTTTCTGCTGTTGTTGATTCTGTTGTTGATTCTGTTGTAGTTTCAGTAGTAGTTTCTGCTGTTGTTGATTCTGTTGTAGTTTCTGTAGTAGTTTCCACTGTTGATTCTGCTGTTGTTTCTGCTGTTGTTGATTCTGTTGTAGTTTCAGTAGTAGTTTCTGCTGTAGTTTCTGCTGTTGTTGATTCTGTTGTAGTTTCTGTAGTAGTTTCCACTGTTGTGGATTCTGCTGTTGTAATTTCCGCTGTTGTTGGTTCTGTTGTAGTTTCTGTAGTAGTGTCCGCTGTTGTAGTTTCTATTATTGATTCTGTTGTTGATTCTGCTGTTGTTTCTGCTGTTGTTGATTCTGTTGTAGTTTCAGTAGTAGTTTCTGCTGTTGTTGATTCTGTTGTAGTTTCAGTACTAGTTTCTGCTGTTGTTGATTCTGTTGTAGTTTCAGTAGTAGTTTCTGCTGTTGATTCCGCTGTTGTTGATTCTGTTGTAGTTTCAGTAGTAGTTTCTGCTGTTGTTGATTCTGTTGTAGTTTCCGCTGTTATAGGTTCTGCTGTTGTTGATTCTGTTGTAGTTTCAGTTGTAGTTTCTGCTGTTGCTGATTCTGTTGTAGTTTCTGCTGTTGTAGTTTCTATTGTTGATTCTGTTGTAGTTTCTGCTGTTGTTGATTCTGTTGTAGTTTCTGTAGTAGTTTCTGCTGTTGATTCCGCTGTTGTTGATTCTGTTGTAGTTTCTGTTGTAGTTTCTGCTGTTGTGGATTCTGCTGTTGTAATTTCCGCTGTTGTTGGTTGTGTTGTAGTTTCTGTTGTAGTTTCTATTGTTGTTGATTCTGTTGTAGTTTTTCAGTAGTAGTTTCTGCTGTTGTTGATTCTGTTGTAGTTTCTGTTGTAGTTTCTGCTGTTGTAGTTTCTGCTGTTGTTGATTCTGTTGTCGTTTCTGCTGTTGTAGTTTCTATTGTTGATTCTGTTGTAGTTTCTGCTGTTGTTGATTCTGTTGTAGTTTCTGTAGTAGTTTCTGCTGTTGATTCCGCTGTTGTTGATTCTGTTGTAGTTTCTGTTGTAGTTTCTGCTGTTGTGGATTCTGCTGTTGTAATTTCCGCTGTTGTTGGTTGTGTTGTAGTTTCTGTTGTAGTTTCTATTGTTGTTGATTCTGTTGTCGTTTCAGTAGTAGTTTCTGCTGTTGTTGATTCAGTAGTAGTTTCTGCTGTAGTTTCAGTTGTAGTTTCTGCTGTTGTTGTTGATTCTGTTGTAGTTTCAGTAGTAGTTTCTGCTGTTGTTGATTCTGTTGTAGTTTCTGTTGTAGTTTCCGCTGTTGTAGTTTCTGCTGTTGTTGATTCTGTTGTCGTTTCAGTAGTAGTTTCTGCTGTTGTTGATTCAGTAGTAGTTTCTGCTGTAGTTTCAGTTGTAGTTTCTGCTGTTGTTGATTCTGTTGTAGTTTCAGTAGTAGTTTCTGCTGTTGTTGATTCTGTTGTAGTTTCAGTAGTAGTTTCTGCTGTTGTTGATTCTGTTGTAGTTTCTGTAGTAGTTTCCACTGTTGTGGATTCTGCTGTTGTAATTTCCGCTGTTGTTGGTTCTGTTGTAGTTTCTGTAGTAGTGTCCGCTGTTGTAGTTTCTATTATTGATTCTGTTGTTGATTCTGCTGTTGTTGATTCTGTTGTAGTTTCAGTAGTAGTTTCTGCTGTAGTTTCAGTAGTAGTTTCTGCTGTTGTTGATTCTGTTGTAGTTTCAGTAGTAGTTTCTGCTGTTGTTGATTCTGTTGTAGTTTCAGTAGTAGTTTCTGCTGTTGTTGATTCTGTTGTTGTTTCAGTAGTAGTTTCTGCTGTTGTAGTTTCTGTAGTAGTTTCCACTGTTGTGGATTCTGTTGTAGTTTCTGCTGTTGTTGATTCTGTAGTAGTTTCTGCTGTAGTTTCAGTAGTAGTTTCTGCTGTTGTTGATTCTGTTGTAGTTTCAGTAGTAGTTTCTGCTGTTGTTGATTCTGTTGTAGTTTCAGTAGTAGTTTCTGCTGTTGATTCCGCTGTTGTGGATTCTGTTGTAGTTTCTGCTGTTGTTGATTCTGTTGTCGTTTCAGTAGTAGTTTCTGCTGTTGTTGATTCAGTAGTAGTTTCTGCTGTAGTTTCAGTAGTAGTTTCTGCTGTTGTTGATTCTGTTGTAGTTTCAGTAGTAGTTTCTGCTGTTGTTGATTCTGTTGTAGTTTCAGTAGTAGTTTCCACTGTTGATTCTGCTGTTGTTTCTGCTGTTGTTGATTCTGTTGTAGTTTCAGCTGTTGTTGATTCTGTTGTAGTTTCCACTGTTGTGGATTCTGCTGTTATAATTTCCGCTGTTGTTGATTCTATTGTAGTTTCAGTAGTAGTTTCTGCTGTTGTTGATTCTGTTGTTGTTTTTCAGTAGCAGTAGTTTCTGCTGTTGTTGATTCTGTTGTAGTTTCTGTAGTAGTTTCCACTGTTGTGGATTCTGCTGTTGTAATTTCTGCTGTTGTTGGTTCTGTTGTAGTTTCTGTAGTAGTGTCCGCTGTTGTAGTTTCTATTATTGATTCTGTTGTTGATTCTGCTGTTGTTTCTGCTGTTGTTGATTCTGTTGTTGATTCTGTTTGTAGTTTCAGTAGTAGTTTCTGCTGTTGATTCCATTTGTTGTTGATTCTGTTGTTGTTTCAGTAGTAGTTTCTGCTGTTGTTGATTCTGTTGTAGTTTCTGTAGTAGTTTCCACTGTTGTGGATTCTGTTGTAGTTTCTGTAGTAGTTTCCACTGTTGTGGATTCTGTTGTAGTTTCTGCTGTTGTTGATTCTGTTGTCGTTTCAGTAGTAGTTTCTGCTGTTGTTGATTCAGTAGTAGTTTCTGCTGTAGTTGATTCTGTTGTTGTTTCAGTAGTAGTTTCTGCTGTAGTTTCAGTTGTAGTTTCTGCTGTTGTTGATTCTGTTGTAGTTTCAGTAGTAGTTTCTGCTGTTGTTGATTCTGTTGTAGTTTCAGTAGTAGTTTCTGCTGTTGTTGATTCTGTTGTAGTTTCAGTAGTAGTTTCTGCTGTTGATTCTGCTGTTGTTTCTGCTGTTGTTGATTCTGTTGTAGTTTCTGCTGTTGTTGATTCTGTTGTTGTTTCAGTAGTAGTTTCTGCTGTTGTTGATTCTGTTGTAGTTTCTGTAGTAGTTTCCACTGTTGTGGATTCTGCTGTTGTAATTTCCGCTGTTGTTGGTTCTGTTGTAGTTTCTGTAGTAGTGTCCGCTGTTGTAGTTTCTATTATTGATTCTGTTGTTGATTCTGCTGTTGTTTCTGCTGTTGTTGATTCTGTTGTAGTTTTCAGTGTAGTTTCTGCTGTAGTTTCCAGTAGTAGTTTCTGCTGTTATTTGATTCTGTTGTTGATTCTGTTTGTTGTTTCAGTAGTAGTTTCTGCTGTTGTTGATTCAGTAGTAGTTTCTGCTGTAGTTTCAGTTGTAGTTTCTGCTGTTGTTGATTCTGTTGTAGTTTCAGTAGTAGTTTCTGCTGTTGTTGATTCTGTTGTAGTTTCAGTAGTAGTTTCTGCTGTTGTTGATTCTGTTGTAGTTTCAGTAGTAGTTTCTGCTGTTGATTCCGCTGTTGTTGATTCTGTTGTAGTTTCAGTAGTAGTTTCTGCTGTTGTTGATTCTGTTGTAGTTTCTGTAGTAGTTTCCACTGTTGTGGATTCTGTTGTAGTTTCAGTAGTAGTTTCTGCTGTTGATTCCATTGTTGTTGATTCTGTTGTTGTTTCAGTAGTAGTTTCTGCTGTTGTTGATTCTGTTGTAGTTTCTGTAGTAGTTTCCACTGTTGTGGATTCTGTTGTAGTTTCTGTAGTAGTTTCCACTGTTGTGGATTCTGTTGTAGTTTCTGCTGTTGTTGATTCTGTTGTCGTTTCATGTAGTAGTTTCTGCTGTTGTTGATTCAGTAGTAGTTTCTGCTGTAGTTGATTCTGTTGTTGTTTCAGTAGTAGTTTCTGCTGTAGTTTCAGTAGTAGTTTCTGCTGTTGTTGATTCTGTTGTAGTTTCAGTAGTAGTTTCTGCTGTTGTTGATTCTGTTGTAGTTTCAGTAGTAGTTTCTGCTGTTGTTGATTCTGTTGTTGATTCTGTTGTAGTTTCAGTAGTAGTTTTCTTGCTGTTGTTGATTCTGTTGTAGTTTCTGTAGTAGTTTCCACTGTTGATTCTGCTGTTGTTTCTGCTGTTGTTGATTCTGTTGTAGTTTCAGTAGTAGTTTCTGCTGTAGTTTCTGCTGTTGTTGATTCTGTTGTAGTTTCTGTAGTAGTTTCACTGTTGTGGATTCTGCTGTTGTAATTTCCGGCTGTTGTTGGTTCTGTTGTAGTTTCTGTAGTAGTGTCCGCTGTTGTAGTTTCTATTATTGATTCTGTTGTTGATTCTGCTGTTGTTTCTGCTGTTGTTGATTCTGTTGTAGTTTCAGTGTAGTAGTTTCTGCTGTTGTTGATTCTGTTGTAGTTTCAGTACTAGTTTCTGCTGTTGTTGATTCTGTTGTAGTTTCAGTAGTAGTTTCTGCTGTTGATTCCGCTGTTGTTGATTCTGTTGTAGTTTCAGTAGTAGTTTCTGCTGTTGTTGATTCTGTTGTAGTTTCGCTGTTATAGGTTCTGCTGTTGTTGATTCTGTTGTAGTTTCAGTTGTAGTTTCTGCTGTTGCTGATTCTGTTGTAGTTTCTGCTGTTGTAGTTTCTATTGTTGATTCTGTTGTAGTTTCTGCTGTTGTTGATTCTGTTATTTGTAGTTTCTGTAGTAGTTTCTGCTGTTGATTCCGCTGTTGTTGATTCTGTTGTAGTTTCTGTTGTAGTTTCTGCTGTTGTGGATTCTGCTGTTGTAATTTCAGCTATTTGTTGGTTGTGTTGTAGTTTCTGTTGTAGTTTTCTATTGTTGTTGATTCTGTTGTAGTTTCAGTAGTAGTTTCTGCTGTTGTTGATTCTGTTGTAGTTTCTGTTGTAGTTTCTGCTGTTGTAGTTTCTGCTGTTGTTGATTCTGTTGTCGTTTCTGCTGTTGTAGTTTCTATTGTTGATTCTGTTGTAGTTTCTGCTGTTGTTGATTCTGTTGTAGTTTCTGTAGTAGTTTCTGCTGTTGATTCCGCTGTTGTTGATTCTGTTGTAGTTTCTGTTGTAGTTTCTGCTGTTGTGGATTCTGCTGTTGTAATTTCCGCTGTTGTTGGTTGTGTTGTAGTTTCTGTTGTAGTTTCTATTGTTGTTGATTCTGTTGTCGTTTCAGTAGTAGTTTCTGCTGTTGTTGATTCAGTAGTAGTTTCTGCTGTAGTTTCAGTTGTAGTTTCTGCTGTTGTTGATTCTGTTGTAGTTTCAGTAGTAGTTTTCTGCTGTTGTTGATTCTGTTGTAGTTTCTGTTGTAGTTTCCGCTGTTGTAGTTTCTGCTGTTGTTGATTCTGTTGTCGTTTCAGTAGTAGTTTCTGCTGTTGTTGATTCAGTAGTAGTTTCTCTTGTAGTTTCAGTTGTAGTTTCTGCTGTTGTTGATTCTGTTGTAGTTTCAGTAGTAGTTTCTGCTGTTGTTGATTCTGTTGTAGTTTCAGTGCAGTAGTTTCTGCTGTTGTTGATTCTGTTGCCTGTAGTTTCTGTAGTAGTTTCCACTGTTGTGGATTCTGCTGTGCAATTTCCGCTGTTGTTGGTTCTGTTGTGGTTTCTGTAGTTTCTGTAGTTAGTGTGGCCAGTTCTTTGGTTATGTTGTAGTTTCTGCTGTATTTTCTGTTGTTGATTCTTGCTGTTTCTGATTCTGCTGTAGTTTCAGTAGTAGTTTCTGCTGTTGTTGATTCTATTTATTTGTTTTGTTAGTAGTTTCTGCTGTTGTAGTTCAGTGAACCACTGTTGTGGATTCTGTTGTAGTTTCTGTTGTTGATTCTGTAGTAGTTTCTGCTGTAGTTTCAGTAGTAGTTTCTGCTGTTGTTGATTCTGTTGTAGTTTCAGTAGTAGTTTCTGCTGTTGTTGATTCTGTTGTAGTTTCAGTGGTAGTTTCTGCTGTTGATTC
>CM031950.1:37561259-37586939 GCA_018749465.1 Paracanthobrama guichenoti | reverse complement strand
TTTCTGTTGTTGCTGATTCTGTTGTAGTTTCTGCTGTTGATTCTGTTGTAGGTTCAGTAGTAGTTTCTGCTGTTGTTGATTCTGTTGTAGTTTCTGTAGTAGTTTCTGCTGTTGATTCCGCTGTTGTTGATTCTGTTGTAGTTTCTGTTGTAGTTTCTGCTGTTGTGGATTCTGCTGTTGTAATTTCCCGCTGTTGTTGGTTGTGTTGTAGTTTCTGTTGTAGTTTCTATTGTTGTTGATTCTGTTGTAGTTTCAGTGAAGTAGTTTCTGCTGTTGTTGATTCTGTTGTAGTTTCTGTTGTAGTTTCAGCTGTTGTAGTTTCTGCTGTTGTTGATTCTGTTGTCGTTTCAGTATGAGTTTCTGCTGTTGTTGATTCAGTAGTAGTTTCTGCTGTAGTTTCAGTTGTAGTTTCTGCTGTTGTTGATTCTGTTGTAGTTTCAGTAGTAGTTTCTGCTGTTGTTGATTCTGTTGTAGTTTCAGTAGTAGTTTCTGCTGTTGTTGATTCTATTGTTGATTCTGTTGTAGTTTCAGTAAGTAGTTTCTGCTGTTATAGATTCTGATGTTGTTGATTCTGTTATAGTTTCAGTTGTAGTTTCTGCTGTTGCTGATTCTGTTGTAGTTTCTGCTGTTGTAGTTTCTATTGTTGATTCTGTTGTAGTTTCTGCTGTTGTTGATTCTGTTGTAGTTTCAGTAGTAGTTTCTGCTGTTGTTGATTCTGTTGTAGTTTCTGTAGTAGTTTCTGCTGTTGATTCTGCTGTTGTAGATTCCTCGGTTGTTGATTCTGTTGTAGTTTCTGTTGTAGTTTCTATTGTTGATTCTATTTGTTGATTCTGTTGTAGTTTCAGTTGTAGTGTCCGCTGTTGTATTTTCTATTGTTGATTCTGTTGTTGATTCTGCTGTTGTTTCTGCTGTTGTAGTTTCCGCTGTTATAGATTCTGCTGTTGTTGATTCTGTTGTAGTTTCAGTTGTAGTTTCTGCTGTTGCTGATTCTGTTGTAGTTTCTGCTGTTGTAGTTTCTATTGTTGATTCTGTTGTAGTTTCTGCTGTTGTTGATTCTGTTGTAGTTTCTGTAGTAGTTTCTGCTGTTGATTCCGCTTTGTTGTTGATTCTGTTGTAGTTTCTGTTGTAGTTTCTGCTGTTGTGGATTCTGCTGTTGTAATTTCGCTGTTGTTGGTTGTGTTGTAGTTTCTGTTGTAGTTTTCTATTGTTGTTGATTCTGTTGTAGTTTCAGTAGTAGTTTCTGCTGTTGTTGATTCTGTTGTAGTTTCTGTTGTAGTTTCCGCTGTTGTAGTTTCTGCTGTTGTTGATTCTGTTGTCGTTTCAGTAGTAGTTTCTGCTGTTGTTGATTCAGTAGTAGTTTCTGCTGTAGTTTCAGTTGTAGTTTCTGCTGTTGTTGATTCTGTTGTAGTTTCCAGTAGTAGTTTCTGCTGTTGTTGATTCTGTTGTAGTTTCAGTAGTAGTTTCTGCTGTTGTTGATTCTGTTGTAGTTTCAGTAGTAGTTTCTGCTGTTGATTCGCTGTTGTTGATTCTGTTGTAGTTTCAGTAGTAGTTTCTGCTGTTGTTGATTCTGTTGTCGTTTCAGTAGTAGTTTCTGCTGTTGTTGATTCTGTTATCGTTTCAGTAGTAGTTTCTGCTGTTGTTGATTCAGTAGTAGTTTCTGCTGTAGTTTCAGTTGTAGTTTCTGCTGTTGTTGATTCTGTTGTAGTTTCAGTAGTAGTTTCTGCTGTTGTTGATTCTGTTGTAGTTTCAGTAGTAGTTTCTGCTGTTGTTGATTCTGTTGTAGTTTCAGTAGTAGTTTCTGCTGTTGATTCCGCTGCTTTGTTGATTCTGTTGTAGTTTCAGTAGTAGTTTCTGCTGTTGTTGATTCTGTTGTTGATTCTGTTGTAGTTTCAGTAGTAGTTTCTGCTGTTGTTGATTCTGTTGTAGTTTCTGTAGTAGTTTCCACTGTTGTGGATTCTGCTGTTGTAATTTCCGCTGTTGTTGGTTCTGTTGTAGTTTCTGTAGTAGTGTCCGCTGTTGTAGTTTCTATTATTGATTCTGTTGTTGATTCTGCTGTTGTTGATTCTGTTGTAGTTTCAGTAGTAGTTTCTGCTGTAGTTTCAGTAGTAGTTTCTGCTGTTGTTGATTCTGTTGTAGTTTCAGTAGTAGTTTCTGCTGTTGTTGATTCTGTTGTAGTTTCAGTAGTAGTTTCTGCTGTTGTTGATTCTGTTGTTGTTTCAGTAGTAGTTTCTGCTGTTGTAGTTTCTGTAGTAGTTTCCACTGTTGTGGATTCTGTTGTAGTTTCTGCTGTTGTTGATTCTGTAGTAGTTTCTGCTGTAGTTTCAGTAGTAGTTTCTGCTGTTGTTGATTCTGTTGTAGTTTCAGTAGTAGTTTCTGCTGTTGTTGATTCTGTTGTAGTTTCAGTAGTAGTTTCTGCTGTTGATTCCGCTGTTGTGGATTCTGTTGTAGTTTCTGCTGTTGTTGATTCTGTTGTCGTTTCAGTAGTAGTTTCTGCTGTTGTTGATTCAGTAGTAGTTTCTGCTGTAGTTTCAGTAGTAGTTTCTGCTGTTGTTGATTCTGTTGTAGTTTCAGTAGTAGTTTCTGCTGTTGTTGATTCTGTTGTAGTTTCAGTAGTAGTTTCTGCTGTTGATTCCGCTGTTGTTGATTCTGTTGTAGTTTCAGTAGTAGTTTCTGCTGTTGTTGATTCTGTTGTAGTTTCTGTAGTAGTTTCACTGTTGATTCTGCTGTTGTTTCTGCTGTTGTTGATTCTGTTGTAGTTTCAGCTGTTGTTGATTCTGTTGTAGTTTCCACTGTTGTGGATTCTGCTGTTGTAATTTCCGCTGTTGTTGATTCTGTTGTAGTTTCAGTAGTAGTTTCTGCTGTTGTTGATTCTGTTGTTGTTTCAGTAGTAGTTTCTGCTGTTGTTGATTCTGTTGTAGTTTCTGTAGTAGTTTCCACTGTTGTGGATTCTGCTGTTGTAATTTCCGCTGTTGTTGGTTCTGTTGTAGTTTCTGTAGTAGTGTCCGCTGTTGTAGTTTCTATTATTGATTCTGTTGTTGATTCTGCTGTTGTTTCTGCTGTTGTTGATTCTGTTGTTGATTCTGTTGTAGTTTCAGTAGTAGTTTCTGCTGTTGTTGATTCTGTTGTTGATTCTGTTGTTGTTTCAGTAGTAGTTTCTGCTGTTGTTGATTCAGTAGTAGTTTCTGCTGTAGTTTCAGTTGTAGTTTCTGCTGTTGTTGATTCTGTTGTAGTTTCAGTAGTAGTTTCTGCTGTTGTTGATTCTGTTGTAGTTTCAGTAGTAGTTTCTGCTGTTGTTGATTCTGTTGTAGTTTCAGTAGTAGTTTCTGCTGTTGATTCCGCTGTTGTTGATTCTGTTGTAGTTTCAGTGAAGTAGTTTCTGCTGTTGTTGATTCTGTTGTAGTTTCTGTAGTAGTTTCCACTGTTGTGGATTCTGTTGTAGTTTCAGTAGTAGTTTCTGCTGTTGATTCCGCTGTTGTTGATTCTGTTGTTGTTTCAGTAGTAGTTTCTGCTGTTGTTGATTCTGTTGTAGTTTCTGTAGTAGTTTCCACTGTTGTGGATTCTGTTGTAGTTTCTGTAGTAGTTTCCACTGTTGTGGATTCTGTTGTAGTTTCTGCTGTTGTTGATTCTGTTGTCGTTTCAGTAGTAGTTTCTGCTGTTGTTGATTCAGTAGTAGTTTCTGCTGTAGTTGATTCTGTTGTTGTTTCAGTAGTAGTTTCTGCTGTAGTTTCAGTTGTAGTTTCTGCTGTTGTTGATTCTGTTGTAGTTTCAGTAGTAGTTTCTGCTGTTGTTGATTCTGTTGTAGTTTCAGTAGTAGTTTCTGCTGTTGTTGATTCTGTTGTAGTTTCAGTAGTAGTTTCTGCTGTTGTTGATTCTGTTGTTGATTCTGTTGTAGTTTCAGTAGTAGTTTCTGCTGTTGTTGATTCTGTTGTAGTTTCTGTAGTAGTTTCACTGTTGATTCTGCTGTTGTTTCTGCTGTTGTTGATTCTGTTGTAGTTTCAGTAGTAGTTTCTGCTGTAGTTTCTGCTGTTGTTGATTCTGTTGTAGTTTCTGTAGTAGTTTCCACTGTTGTGGATTCTGCTGTTGTAATTTCCGCTGTTGTTGGTTCTGTTGTAGTTTCTGTAGTAGTGTCCGCTGTTGTAGTTTCTATTATTGATTCTGTTGTTGATTCTGCTGTTGTTTCTGCTGTTGTTGTTGATTCTGTTGTAGTTTCAGTAGTAGTTTCTGCTGTTGTTGATTCTGTTGTAGTTTCAGTACTAGTTTCTGCTGTTGTTGATTCTGTTGTAGTTTCAGTAGTAGTTTCTGCTGTTGATTCCGCTGTTGTTGTTGATTCTGTTGTAGTTTCAGTAGTAGTTTCTGCTGTTGTTGATTCTGTTGTAGTTTCGCTGTTATAGGTTCTGCTGTTGTTGATTCTGTTGTAGTTTCAGTTGTAGTTTCTGCTGTTGCTGATTCTGTTGTAGTTTCTGCTGTTGTAGTTTTCTATTGTTGATTCTGTTGTAGTTTCTGCTGTTGTTGATTCTGTTGTAGTTTCTGTAGTAGTTTCTGCTGTTGATTCCGCTGTTGTTGATTCTGTTGTAGTTTCTGTTGTAGTTTCTGCTGTTGTGGATTCTGCTGTTGTAATTTCCAGCTGTTGTTGGTTGTGTTGTAGTTTCTGTTGTAGTTTCTATTGTTGTTGATTCTGTTGTAGTTTCAGTAGTAGTTTCTGCTGTTGTTGATTCTGTTGTAGTTTCTGTTGTAGTTTCTGCTGTTGTAGTTTCTGCTGTTGTTGATTCTGTTGTCGTTTCTGCTGTTGTAGTTTCTATTGTTGATTCTGTTTGTAGTTTCTGCTGTTGTTGATTCTGTTGTAGTTTCTGTAGTAGTTTCTGCTGTTGATTCGCTGTTGTTGATTCTGTTGTAGTTTCTGTTGTAGTTTCTGCTGTTGTGGATTCTGCTGTTGTAATTTCCGCTTGTTGTTGGTTGTGTTGTAGTTTCTGTTGTAGTTTCTATTGTTGTTGATTCTGTTGTCGTTTCAGTAGTAGTTTCTGCTGTTGTTGATTCAGTAGTAGTTTCTGCTGTAGTTTCAGTTGTAGTTTCTGCTGTTGTTGATTCTGTTGTAGTTTCAGTAGTAGTTTCTGCTGTTGTTGATTCTGTTGTAGTTTCTGTTGTAGTTTCGCTGTTGTAGTTTCTGCTGTTGTTGATTCTGTTGTCGTTTCAGTAGTAGTTTCTGCTGTTGTTGATTCAGTAGTAGTTTCTGCTGTAGTTTCAGTTGTAGTTTCTGCTGTTGTTGATTCTGTTGTAGTTTTCAGTAGTAGTTTCTGCTGTTGTTGATTCTGTTGTAGTTTCAGTAGTAGTTTCTGCTGTTGTTGATTCTGTTGTAGTTTCTGTAGTAGTTTCCACTGTTGTGGATTCTGCTGTTGTAATTTCCGCTGTTGTTGGTTCTGTTGTAGTTTCTGTAGTAGTGTCCGCTGTTGTAGTTTCTATTATTGATTCTGTTGTTGATTCTGCTGTTGTTGATTCTGTTGTAGTTTCAGTAGTAGTTTCTGCTGTAGTTTCAGTAGTAGTTTCTGCTGTTGTTGATTCTGTTGTAGTTTCAGTAGTAGTTTCTGCTGTTGTTGATTCTGTTGTAGTTTCAGTAGTAGTTTCTGCTGTTGTTGATTCTGTTGTTGTTTCAGTAGTAGTTTCTGCTGTTGTAGTTTCTGTAGTAGTTTCCACTGTTGTGGATTCTGTTGTAGTTTCTGCTGTTGTTGATTCTGTAGTAGTTTCTGTAGTTTCAGTAGTAGTTTCTGCTGTTGTTGATTCTGTTGTAGTTTCAGTAGTAGTTTCTGCTGTTGTTGATTCTGTTGTAGTTTCAGTAGTAGTTTCTGCTGTTGATTCCGCTGTTGTGGATTCTGTTGTAGTTTCTGCTGTTGTTGATTCTGTTGTCGTTTCAGTAGTAGTTTCTGCTGTTGTTGATTCAGTAGTAGTTTCTGCTGTAGTTTCAGTAGTAGTTTCTGCTGTTGTTGATTCTGTTGTAGTTTCAGTAGTAGTTTCTGCTGTTGTTGATTCTGTTGTAGTTTCAGTAGTAGTTTCCACTGTTGATTCTGCTGTTGTTTCTGCTGTTGTTGATTCTGTTGTAGTTTCAGCTGTTGTTGATTCTGTTGTAGTTTCCACTGTTGTGGATTCTGCTGTTGATTTCGCTGTTGTTGATTCTGTTGTAGTTTCAGTAGTAGTTTCTGCTGTTGTTGATTCTGTTGTTGTTTCAGTAGTAGTTTCTGCTGTTGTTGATTCTGTTGTAGTTTCTGTAGTAGTTTCCACTGTTGTGGATTCTGCTGTTGTAATTTCTGCTGTTGTTGGTTCTGTTGTAGTTTCTGTAGTAGTGTGCTGTTGTAGTTCTATTATTGATTCTGTTGTAGTTTGCTGTTGTTTCTGCTGTTGTTGATTCTGTTGTTGATTCTGTTGTAGTTTCAGTAGTAGTTTCTGCTGTTGATTCCGCTGTTGTTGATTCTGTTGTTGTTTCAGTAGTAGTTTCTGCTGTTGTTGATTCTGTTGTAGTTTCTGTAGTAGTTTCCACTGTTGTGGATTCTGTTGTAGTTTCTGTAGTAGTTTCCACTGTTGTGGATTCTGTTGTAGTTTCTGCTGTTGTTGATTCTGTTATTCGTTTCAGTAGTAGTTTCTGCTGTTGTTGATTCAGTAGTAGTTTCTGCTGTAGTTGATTCTGTTGTTGTTTCAGTAGTAGTTTCTGCTGTAGTTTCAGTTGTAGTTTCTGCTGTTGTTGATTCTGTTGTAGTTTCAGTAGTAGTTTCTGCTGTTGTTGATTCTATTTTGTAGTTTCAGTAGTAGTAGTTTCTGCTGTTGTTGATTCTGTTGTAGTTTCAGTAGTAGTTTCTGCTGTTGATTCTGCTGTTGTTTCTGCTGTTATTGATTCTGTTGTAGTTTCTGCTGTTGTTGATTCTGTTGTTGTTTCAGTAGTAGTTTCTGCTGTTGTTGATTCTGTTGTAGTTTCTGTAGTAGTTTCCACTGTTGTGGATTCTGCTGTTGTAATTTCCGCTGTTGTTGGTTCTGTTGTAGTTTCTGTAGTAGTGTCCGCTGTTGTAGTTTCTATTATTGATTCTGTTGTTGATTCTGCTGTTGTTTCTGCTGTTGTTGATTCTGTTGTTGATTCTGTTGTAGTTTCAGTAGTAGTTTCTGCTGTTGTTGATTCTGTTGTTGATTCTGTTGTTGTTTCAGTAGTAGTTTCTGCTGTTGTTGATTCAGTAGTAGTTTCTGCTGTAGTTTCAGTTGTAGTTTCTGCTGTTGTTGATTCTGTTGTAGTTTCAGTAGTAGTTTCTGCTGTTGTTGATTCTGTTGTAGTTTCAGTAGTAGTTTCTGCTGTTGTTGATTCTGTTGTAGTTTCAGTAGTAGTTTCTGCTGTTGATTCCGCTGTTGTTGATTCTGTTGTAGTTTCAGTAGTAGTTTCTGCTGTTGTTGATTCTGTTGTAGTTTCTGTAGTAGTTTCCACTGTTGTGGATTCTGTTGTAGTTTCAGTAGTAGTTTCTGCTGTTGATTCCTTTGTTGTTGATTCTGTTGTTGTTTCAGTAGTAGTTTCTGCTGTTGTTGATTCTGTTGTAGTTTCTGTAGTAGTTTCACTGTTGTGGATTCTGTTGTAGTTTCTGTAGTAGTTTCCACTGTTGTGGATTCTGTTGTAGTTTCTGCTGTTGTTGATTCTGTTGTCGTTTCAGTAGTAGTTTCTGCTGTTGTTGATTCAGTAGTAGTTTCTGCTGTAGTTGATTCTGTTGTTGTTTCAGTAGTAGTTTTCTGCTGTAGTTTCAGTAGTAGTTTCTGCTGTTGTTGATTCTGTTGTAGTTTCAGTAGTAGTTTCTGCTGTTGTTGATTCTGTTGTAGTTTCAGTAGTAGTTTCTGCTGTTGTTGATTCTGTTGTTGATTCTGTTGTAGTTTCAGTAGTAGTTTCTGCTGTTGTTGATTCTGTTGTAGTTTCTGTAGTAGTTTCACTGTTGATTCTGCTGTTGTTTCTGCTGTTCTGATTTGTGTAGTTTCAGTAGTAGTTTCTGCTGTAGTTTCTGCTGTTGTTGATTCTGTTGTAGTTTCTGTAGTAGTTTCCACTGTTGTGGATTCTGCTGTTGTAATTTCCGCTGTTGTTGGTTCTGTTGTAGTTTCTGTAGTAGTGTCCGCTGTTGTAGTTTCTATTATTGATTCTGTTGTTGATTCTGCTGTTGTTTCTGCTGTTGTTGATTCTGTTGTAGTTTCAGTAGTAGTTTCTGCTGTTGTTGATTCTGTTGTAGTTTCAGTACTAGTTTCTGCTGTTGTTGATTCTGTTGTAGTTTCAGTAGTAGTTTCTGCTGTTGATTCCTGGCTGTTGTTGATTCTGTTGTAGTTTCAGTAGTAGTTTCTGCTGTTGTTGATTCTGTTGTAGTTTCCGCTGTTATAGGTTCTGCTGTTGTTGATTCTGTTGTAGTTTCAGTTGTAGTTTCTGCTGTTGCTGATTCTGTTGTAGTTTCTGCTGTTGTAGTTTCTATTGTTGATTCTGTTGTAGTTTCTGCTGTTGTTGATTCTGTTGTAGTTTCTGTAGTAGTTTCTGCTGTTGATTCCGCTGTTGTTGATTCTGTTGTAGTTTCTGTTGTAGTTTCTGCTGTTGTGGATTCTGCTGTTGTAATTTCCGCTGTTGTTCTGTGTTGTAGTTTCTGTTGTAGTTTCTATTGTTGTTGATTCTGTTGTAGTTTCAGTAGTAGTTTCTGCTGTTGTTGATTCTGTTGTAGTTTCTGTTGTAGTTTCTGCTGTTGTAGTTTCTGCTGTTGTTGATTCTGTTGTCGTTTCTGCTGTTGTAGTTTCTATTGTTGATTCTGTTGTAGTTTCTGCTGTTGTTGATTCTGTTGTAGTTTCTGTAGTAGTTTCTGCTGTTGATTCCGCTGTTGTTGATTCTGTTGTAGTTTCTGTTGTAGTTTCTGCTGTTGTGGATTCTGCTGTTGTAATTTTCCGCTGTTGTTGGTTGTGTTGTAGTTTCTGTTGTAGTTTCTATTGTTGTTGATTCTGTTGTGCGTTTCAGTAGTAGTTTCTGCTGTTGTTGATTCAGTAGTAGTTTCTGCTGTAGTTTCAGTTGTAGTTTCTGCTGTTGTTGATTCTGTTGTAGTTTCAGTAGTAGTTTCTGCTGTTGTTGATTCTGTTGTAGTTTCTGTTTGTAGTTTCACGCTGTTGTAGTTTCTGCTGTTGTTGATTCTGTTGTCGTTTCAGTAGTAGTTTCTGCTGTTGTTGATTCAGTAGTAGTTTCTGCTGTAGTTTCAGTTGTAGTTTCTGCTGTTGTTGATTCTGTTGTAGTTTCAGTAGTAGTTTCTGCTGTTGTTGATTCTGTTGTATTCAGTAGTAGTTTCTGCTGTTGTTGATTCTGTTGTAGTTTCTGTAGTAGTTTCCACTGTTGTGGATTCTGCTGTTGTAATTTCAAGCTGTTGTTGGTTCTGTTGTAGTTTCTGTAGTAGTGTCCGCTGTTGTAGTTTCTATTATTGATTCTGTTGTTGATTCTGCTGTTGTTGATTCTGTTGTAGTTTCAGTAGTAGTTTCTGCTGTAGTTTCAGTAGTAGTTTCTGCTGTTGTTGATTCTGTTGTAGTTTCAGTAGTAGTTTCTGCTGTTGTTGATTCTGTTGTAGTTTCAGTAGTAGTTTCTGCTGTTGTTGATTCTGTTGTTGTTTCAGTAGTAGTTTCTGCTGTTGTAGTTTCTGTAGTAGTTTCCACTGTTGTGGATTCTGTTGTAGTTTCTGCTGTTGTTGATTCTGTAGTAGTTTCTGCTGTAGTTTCAGTAGTAGTTTCTGCTGTTGTTGATTCTGTTGTAGTTTCAGTAGTAGTTTCTGCTGTTGTTGATTCTGTTGTAGTTTCAGTAGTAGTTTCTGCTGTTGATTCCGCTGTTGTGGATTCTGTTGTAGTTTCTGCTGTTGTTGATTCTGTTGTCGTTTCAGTAGTAGTTTCTGCTGTTGTTGATTCAGTAGTAGTTTCTGCTGTAGTTTCAGTAGTAGTTTCTGCTGTTGTTGATTCTGTTGTAGTTTCAGTAGTAGTTTCCTGTTGTTGATTCTGTTGTAGTTTCAGCAGTAGTTTCCACTGTTGATTCTGCTGTTGTTTCTGCTGTTGTTGATTCTGTTGTAGTTTCAGCTGTTGTTGATTCTGTTGTAGTTTCCACTGTTGTGGATTCTGCTGTTGTAATTTCCGCTGTTGTTGATTCTGTTGTAGTTTCAGTAGTAGTTTCTGCTGTTGTTGATTCTGTTGTTGTTTCAGTAGTAGTTTCTGCTGTTGTTGATTCTGTTGTAGTTTCTGTAGTAGTTTCCACTGTTGTGGATTCTGCTGTTGTAATTTCTGCTGTTGTTGGTTCTGTTGTAGTTTCTGTAGTAGTGTCCGCTGTTGTAGTTTCTATTATTGATTCTGTTGTTGATTCTGCTGTTGTTTCTGCTGTTGTTGATTCTGTTGTTGATTCTGTTGTAGTTTCAGTAGTAGTTTCTGCTGTTGATTCCGCTGTTGTTGATTCTGTTGTTGTTTCAGTAGTAGTTTCTGCTGTTGTTGATTCTGTTGTAGTTTCTGTAGTAGTTTCCACTGTTGTGGATTCTGTTGTAGTTTCTGTAGTAGTTTCCACTGTTGTGATTCTGTTGTAGTTTCTGCTGTTGTTGATTCTGTTGTAGTTTCAGTAGTAGTTTCTGCTGTTGTTGATTCAGTAGTAGTTTCTGCTGTAGTTGATTCTGTTGTTTCAGTAGTAGTTTCTGCTGTAGTTTCAGTAGTAGTTTCTGCTGTTGTTGATTCTGTTGTAGTTTCAGTAGTAGTTCTGCTGTTGTTGATTCTGTTGTAGTTTCAGTAGTAGTTTCTGCTGTTGTTGATTCTGTTGTTGATTCTGTTGTAGTTTCAGTGTAGTTTCTGCTGTTGTTGATTCTGTTTGTAGTTTCTGTAGTAGTTTCCACTGTTGATTCTGCTGTTGTTTCTGCTGTTGTTGATTCTGTTGTAGTTTCAGTAGTAGTTTCTGCTGTAGTTTCTGCTGTTGTTGATTCTGTTGTAGTTTCTGTAGTAGTTTCCACTGTTGTGGATTCTGCTGTTGTAATTTCCGCTGTTGGTTCTGTTGTAGTTTCTGTAGTAGTGTCCGCTGTTGTAGTTTCTGTATTGATTCTGTTGTTGATTCTGCTGTTGTTTCTGCTGTTGTTGATTCTATTTGTAGTTTCAGTAGTAGTTTCTGCTGTTGTTGATTCTGTTGTAGTTTCAGTACTAGTTTCTGTTTCTGATTCTGTTGTAGTTTCAGTAGTAGTTTCTGCTGTTGATTCCGCTGTTGTTGATTCTGTTGTAGTTTCAGTAGTAGTTTCTGCTGTTGTTGATTCTGTTGTAGTTTCAGCTGTTATAGGTTCTGCTGTTGTTGATTCTGTTGTAGTTTCTGTTGTAGTTTCTGCTGTTGTTGATTCTGTTGTAGTTTCTGCTGTTGTAGTTTCTATTGTTGATTCTGTTGTAGTTTTGCTTATTTGTTGATTCTGTTGTAGTTTCTGTAGTAGTTTCTGCTGATTGATTCGCTAGTTTGTTGATTCTGTTGTAGTTTCTGTTGTAGTTTCTGCTGTTGTGGATTCTGCTGTTGTAATTTCCGCTGTTGTTGGTTGTGTTGTAGTTTCTGTTGTAGTTTCTATTGTTGTTGATTCTGTTGTAGTTTCAGTAGTAGTTTCTGCTGTTGTTGATTCTGTTGTAGTTTCTGTTGTAGTTTCTGCTGTTGTAGTTTCTGCTGTTGTTGATTCTGTTGTGTCGTTTCTGCTGTTGTAGTTTCTATTGTTGATTCTGTTGTAGTTTCTGCTGTTGTTGATTCTGTTGTAGTTTCTGTAGTAGTTTCTGTTTCAGCTGTTTGTTGTTGATTCTGTTGTAGTTTCTGTTGTAGTTTCTGCTGTTGTGGATTCTGCTGTTGTAATTTCCGCTGTTGTTAGTTGTGTTGTAGTTTCTGTTGTAGTTTCTATTGTTGTTGATTCTGTTGTAGTTTCAGTAGTAGTTTCTGCTGTTGTTGATTCTGTTGTAGTTTCTGTTGTAGTTTCCGCTGTTGTAGTTTCTGCTGTTGTTGATTCTGTTGTCGTTTCAGTAGTAGTTTCTGCTGTTGTTGATTCAGTAGTAGTTTCAGTAGTAGTTTCTGCTGTTGTTGATTCTGTTGTAGTTTCAGTAGTAGTTTCTGCTGTTGATTCCGCTGTTGTTGATTCTGTTGTAGTTTCAGTAGTAGTTTCTGCTGTTGTTGATTCTGTTGTAGTTTCTGTAGTAGTTTCTATTTGTTTCTGCTGTTGTTGATTCTGTTGTAGTTTCAGCTGTTGTTGATTCTGTTGTAGTTTCTGTAGTAGTTTCCACTGTTGATTCTGCTGTTGTTTCTGCTGTTGTTGATTCTGTTGTAGTTTCAGCTGTTGTTGATTCTGTTGTAGTTTCCATATTGTGGATTCTGTGTTGTAATTTCCGCTATTTGTTGATTCTGTTGTAGTTTCAGTTAGTTTTGCTGTTGTTGATTCTGTTGTTTGTTTCAGTAGTAGTTTCTGCTGTTGTTGATTCTGTTGTAGTTTCTGTAGTAGTTTCCACTGTTGTGGATTCTGCTGTTGTAATTTCGCTGTTGTTGGTTCTGTTGTAGTTTCTGTAGTAGTGTCCGCTGTTGTAGTTTCTATTATTGATTCTGTTGTTGATTCTGCTGTTGTTTCTGCTGTTGTTGATTCTGTTGTAGTTTCAGTAGTAGTTTCTGCTGTAGTTTCAGTAGTAGTTTCTGCTGTTGTTGATTCTGTTGTTGATTCTGTTGTAGTTTCAGTAGTAGTTTTTCTGCTGTTGTTGATTCTGTTGTTGATTCTGTTGTCGTTTCAGTAGTAGTTTCTGCTGTTGTTGATTCAGTAGTAGTTTCTGCTGTAGTTTCAGTTGTAGTTTCTGCTGTTGTTGATTCTGTTGTAGTTTCAGTAGTAGTTTCTGCTGTTGTTGATTCTGTTGTAGTTTCAGTAGTAGTTTCTGCTGTTGTTGATTCTGTTGTAGTTTCAGTAGTAGTTTCTGCTGTTGATTCGCTGTTGTTGATTCTGTTGTAGTTTCAGTAGTAGTTTCTGCTGTTGTTGATTCTGTTGTAGTTTCTCTGTAGTAGTTTCCACTGTTGTGGATTCTGTTGTAGTTTCAGTAGTAGTTTCTGCTGTTGATTCCGCTGTTGTTGATTCTGTTGTTGTTTCAGTAGTAGTTTCTGCTGTTGTTGATTCTGTTGTAGTTTCTGTAGTAGTTTCCACTGTTGTGGATTCTGTTGTAGTTTCTGTAGTAGTTTCCACTGTTGTGGATTCTGTTGTAGTTTCTGCTGTTGTTGATTCTGTTTGTCGTTTCAGTAGTAGTTTCTGCTGTTGTTGATTCAGTAGTAGTTTCTGCTGTAGTTGATTCTGTTGTTGTTTCAGTAGTAGTTTCTGCTGTAGTTTCAGTTGTAGTTTCTGCTGTTGTTGATTCTGTTGTAGTTTCAGTAGTAGTTTCTGCTGTTGTTGATTCTGTTGTAGTTTCAGTAGTAGTTTCTGCTGTTTGTTGATTCTGTTGTAGTTTCAGTAGTAGTTTCTGCTGTTGTTGATTCTGTTGTTGATTCTGTTGTAGTTTCAGTAGTAGTTTCTGCTGTTGTTGATTCTGTTGTAGTTTCTGTAGTAGTTTCCACTGTTGATTCTGCTGTTGTTTCTGCTGTTGTTGATTCTGTTGTAGTTTCAGTAGTAGTTTCTGCTGTAGTTTCTGCTGTTGTTGATTCTGTTGTAGTTTCTGTAGTAGTTTCCACTGTTGTGGATTCTGCTGTTGTAATTTCCGCTGTTGTTGGTTCTGTTGTAGTTTCTGTAGTAGTGTCCGCTGTTGTAGTTTCTATTATTGATTTCTGTTGTTGATTCTGCTGTTGTTTCTGCTGTTGTTGATTCTGTTGTAGTTTCAGTAGTAGTTTCTGCTGTTGTTGATTCTGTTGTAGTTTCAGTACTAGTTTCTGCTGTTGTTGATTCTGTTGTAGTTTCAGTAGTAGTTTCTGCTGTTGATTCCGCTGTTGTTGATTCTGTTGTAGTTTCAGTAGTAGTTTCTGCTGTTGTTGATTCTGTTGTAGTTTCAGTTGTAGTGTCCGCTGTTGTATTTTCTATTGTTGATTCTGTTGTTGATTCTGCTGTTGTTTCTGCTGTTGTAGTTTCCGCTGTTATAGATTCTGCTGTTGTTGATTCTGTTGTAGTTTCAGTTGTAGTTTCTGCTGTTGCTGATTCTGTTGTAGTTTCTGCTGTTGTAGTTTCTATGGTTGATTCTGTTGTAGTTTCTGCTTTAGTTGATTCTGTTGTAGTTTCTGTAGTAGTTTCTGCTGTTGTTGATTCTGATTTGTTGTTGTTTCAGTAGTAGTTTCTGCTGTTGTTGATTCTGTAGTAGTTTCCACTGTTGTGGATTCTGTTTGTAGTTTCTGCTGTTGTTGATTCTGTAGTAGTTTCTGCTGTAGTTTCAGTAGTAGTTTCTGCTGTTGTTGATTCTGTTGTAGTTTCAGTAGTAGTTTCTGCTGTTGTTGATTCTGTTGTAGTTTCAGTAGTAGTTTCTGCTGTTGATTCCGCTGTTGTGGATTCTGTTGTAGTTTCTGCTGTTGTTGATTCTGTTGTCGTTTCAGTAGTAGTTTCTGCTGTTGTTGATTCAGTAAGTAGTTTCTGCTGTAGTTTCAGTAGTAGTTTCTGCTGTTGTTGATTCTGTTGTAGTTTCAGTAGTAGTTTCTGCTGTTGTTGATTCTGTTGTAGTTTCAGTAGTAGTTTCTGCTGTTGATTCCGCTGTTGTTGATTCTGTTGTAGTTTCAGTAGTAGTTTCTGCTGTTGTTGATTCTGTTGTTGATTCTGTTTGTAGTTTCTGTAGTAGTTTCCGCTGTTGTTTCTGCTGTTGTTGATTCTGTTGTAGTTTCAGCTGTTGTTGATTCTGTTGTAGTTTCCACTGTTGTGGATTCTGCTGTTGTAATTTCCGCTGTTGTTGATTCTGTTGTAGTTTCAGTAGTAGTTTCTGCTGTTGTTGATTCTGTTGTTGTTTCAGTAGTAGTTTCTGCTGTTGTTGATTCTGTTGTAGTTTCTGTAGTAGTTTCCACTGTTGTGGATTCTGCTGTTGTAATTTCCGCTGTTGTTGGTTCTGTTGTAGTTTCTGTAGTAGTGTCCACTGTTGTAGTTTCTATTATTGATTCTGTTGTTGATTCTGCTGTTGTTTCTGCTGTTGTTGATTCTGTTGTAGTTTCAGTAGTAGTTTCTGCTGTAGTTTCAGTAGTAGTTTCTGCTGTTATTTGATTCTGTTGTCGTTTCAGTAGTAGTTTCTGCTGTTGTTGATTCTGTTGTTGATTCTGTTGTCGTTTCAGTAGTAGTTTCTGCTGTTGTTGATTCAGTAGTAGTTTCTGCTGTAGTTTCAGTTGTAGTTTCTGCTGTTGTTGATTCTGTTGTAGTTTCAGTAGTAGTTTCTGCTGTTGTTGATTCTGCTGTTGTAATTTCCACTGTTGTTGATTCTGTTGTAGTTTCTGTAGTAGTTTCTGCTGTTGATTCTGCTGTTGTTGATTCTGTTGTAGTTTCAGTAGTAGTTTCTGCTGTTGCTGATTCTGTTGTAGTTTCAGTAGTAGTTTCTGCTGTTGTTGATTCTGTTGTTGATTCTGTTGTAGTTTCAGTAGTAGTTTCTGCTGTTGTTGATTCTGCTGTTGTGGATTCTGCTGTTGTAATTTCTGCTGTTGTTGATTCTGTTGTAGTTTCAGTAGTAGTTTCTGCTGTTGTTGATTCTGTTGTTGATTCTTATTTGTAGTTTCCAGTAGTAGTTTCTGCTGTAGTTGATTCTGTTGTAGTTTCAGTAGTAGTTTCTGCTGTTGTTGATTCTGTTGTAGTTTCCAGTAGTAGTTTCTGCTGTGTTGTAGTTTCTGCTGTTGTTGATTCTGTTGTAGTTTCTGCTGTTGATTCACGCTGTTGTTGATTCTGTTGTAGTTTCAGTGTAGTAGTTTCTGCTGTTGTTGATTCTGTTGTAGTTTCAGTAGTAGTTTCTGCTGTAGTTGATTCTGTTGTAGTTTCAGTAGTAGTTTCTGCTGTTGTTGATTCTGTTGTTGATTCTGTTGTAGTTTCAGTAGTAGTTTCTGCTGTTGTAGTTTCTGCTGTTGTTGATTCTGTTGTAGTTTCTGCTGTTGATTCCGCTGTTGTTGATTCTGTTGTAGTTTCAGTAGTAGTTTCTGCTGTTGATTCTGTTGTAGTTTCAGTAGTAGTTTCTATTGTTGATTCTTTTGTAGTTTCTGTTGTAGTTTCTATTGTAGTTTCTGCTGTTGATTCCGCTGTTGTAGATTCCTCGGTTGTTGATTCTGTTGTAGTTTCTGTTGTAGTTTCTATTGTTGATTCTGTTGTAGTTTCAGTTGTAGTGTCCGCTGTTGTAGTTTGTATTGTTGATTCTGTTGTTGATTCTGCTGTTGTCGTTTCAGTTGTAGTTTCTGCTGTTGTAATTTCGCTGTTGTTGATTCTGTTGTAAAAGATAAATATTACATTAAAAAAATCACAATCTCTTACATAAACAACGTGCACATGTAAATATATCTACCTGCACAGTATGCCGCATTGCAGGTAGTTGGGCTCACAAACTCATAGACATAATAATCTCCTGGACAGGCTTTGACTTTAATGGGATTGGATTGGAAATGGCAGCAGTTATTGCTCAGGAACATGCAGAGCGTCTCAGTGACCACTCCATCCTCAACTGTTGGATGTCCTCCGTTTCAGCCACAGTGGGGCTTGAGTGCCACAACTATACTGATCAACACATGTGTCTGGCATCTGAGCGCTCTGACCTGAATGATGAGGCGGTACCAGCCGTTCCAGCTGACCGCAGTGTCACACATTATTTGAGAGGAATTTTGATTGTTGGTGGCTCTCCATGGATCATCCAGGACATTGCAGTTGTAGCAGGGGTCAACAGGGGGAGCTGTAATCATGGAAATATTACAAATATACATTTTGCTGAATGAATAATTGAATGTGTTTATGTGTATTTTTTTTTTTTTTTTTTTTTTTTTGTAGTGGCTGTGTTATGAAATATATATTTCCAGAACGCGCTCTTTACTTAAGCTCCCTGTTTTAGTTGTGTTTTAAGTTGAAGCTGAAGACAATTTGTCTTGAGCTTGCAGAACATCTCCTTTTATTTAGCAGACAAAACAAGAGATATACACAGCCAAACTTGAGTCCCTTTGCAATTGAGCACAAAGATTACAAGCAAATTGACTTCAAGAAGTCAGTGCTTTCAAAACACACTTGCCACTTATTTGTAAAAACATTATTCCATATGGTCTGCACAGACTTTTGTCAAACAACTTTAAAACATCTTTATTTTAGAACTGACACTGCCTCCCCAGTCAAAAAACAAAACTAGCTTTTGATTTTTTTTCGTGGCATATTAAACTTGCATGTATTGTTTGCTAATTACTTCGTTTTGCATGTTTTAAAGTTAGTGGGGGGTCCAAAGAGCTCACCAAAAACCATACTATGTGATATTGAGGCAAAGAAAATTGTATGAATCAATAAATATGAATGTATAAAAGGCTATCCAATTACACTCATTTTAGAAAGAATTACATTCTTTTATTTTATATATAACTGTATGTTTTTGATGGTTGGGGTATATGAACAGGTGTAGTAACTCATAATGTAATAACTGCACATAATGTAATAAGTATTACATATTATAATAAAATGTTCATATGTAATAATTTCCTCATAATGTAATACAAATTTGAGATCATAATGTAATAAACATTTTTTACATTATCAACTCACCAAAATTGTAATATTTTCATTATTGTAATAGCTTTAAATACTTAAAAATAGTAGTATTCCCTTACAGTACATTTTTAAACATCTAAAGCCAGTCTTTACTACCTGTGAAATACATTTAAATATTCATGCTATTCTTCTTCTTCTTCTTCTTCTTTTCTTCTTCTTCTTCTTCTTCTTATTATTATTATTATTATTATTATTATTAATGTTTATTAAACATAAAGCATTGGTATTCCTTTAAAATACATTTAAAAATCTAAACCTAAGTCTTAACCTGCCTACAAAATCCACCAGATTACTGATACTGCTACTACAAGCCCGATTCCAAAAAAGTTGGGACACTGTACAAATTGTGAATAAAAACAGAATGCAATGATGTGGAAGTTTTCAAATTTCAATATTTTATTCAGAATACAACATACATGACATATCAAATGTTTAAACTGAGAAAATGTATCATTTTAAAGGGAACAATAAGTTGATTTTAAATTTCATGGCATCAATACATCTCAAAAAGTTGGGGCAAGAGCCATGTTTCCCACTGTGTGGCATCCCTCTTCTTTTTCTAACAGTCTGCAAACGTCTGGGGACTGAGAGACAAGTTGCTCAAGTTTAGGAATAAGAATGTTGTCCCATTCTTGTCTAATACAGGCTTCTAGTTGCTCAACTGTCTTAGGTCTTCTTTGTGGCATCTTCACTCTTTATGATGCGCCAAATGTTTTCTATGGGTGAAAGATCTGGCCATTTCAGTACCCGGATCCTTCTTCTCGCCAGCCATGATGTTTGTAACTGATGCAGTATGTGGTCTGGCATTGTCATGTTGGAAAATACAAGGTCTTCCCTGAAAGAGAGCGACATCTGGATGGGAGCATATGTTGTTCTAGAACTTATATATCACTTTCAGCATTGATGGTGCCTTTCCAGATGTGTAAGCTGCCCATGCCACACGCACTCATGAACCCCATCCCATTAGAGATGCAGGCTTCTGAACTGACAGGCGCTAAGAACAACTTCAGGTTGTCCTTGTCCTCTTTAGTCTTGATGACATGGCATCCCAGTTTTTCTTCCCAAGAACTTCAAATTTTGATTGGTCTGACCACAGAACAGTTTTCCACTTTGCCACAGTCCATTTTAAATGAGCCTTGTCCCAGAGAAAGCGCCTGCGCTTCTGTATCATGTTTAGATATGGCTTCTTTTTTGACCTATAGAGTTTTAGCTGGCAACGCGAATGGCACAGTGGGTGTGTTCACCGACAATGTTTTCTGGAAGTATTCCTGAGCCCATGTTGTGATTTCCATTACAGTAACATTCCTGTATGTGATGCAGTGCCGTCTAAGGGCCCGAAGATCACAGGCATCAGTATAGTTTTCAGGCCTTGACCCTTACGAACAGAGATTGTTCCAGATTCTCTGAATCTTTGGATGACATTATTTAAGATTCAAGAGTTTTATTTGTCACATACACAGTTATATACAGAATATACAACCTGCAGTGAAATGTAAACAGGTCCGCTCCATGGACAGTGCAAATTTACAGTTAAAAAACACAAGGAGGAAATTATAATAGAAATAGAATAAAAAAAGTACTATATATATATATATATATATATATATATATATATATATATATATATATATATATATATATATATATATATATATATAATATATATATAAATAAATCAAGTAGAAAAAATAAATAAATAAAGAAGTGGAATAAAATAAGTTAAATAAACTGTGCAGTGAGTAAACTGTAGACTTATAAATATGTGGTTAACAGAAATGTACAAAGAAGTACAATGTGCAAACAGGTTTATAACAGGTTGTTACAGTAAGTAACAACAGAACAGATGTTTATCCTGGGAGAGTGAAGTCACGTGATGTTAAGTGACTGAGTTCAGGAGTCTGATGGCCTGGGGGAAGAAAGCTCCTCCTGAGTCTCTCAGTTTTGGCCATCAGGCTTGGAAGCAGGCTACCAGATGGCAGCAGCGTGAAATGAGGTTTGCAGGGTGATTAGAGTCCTTGATGAGTTTAGTAGCTCTACCTTTGCAGCGTTTGGTGTAGGCGTCCTGCAGAGGGCAGGAGAGCTGACCCTGAGATACGCTCGGATAAGCGCGCATGACTCTTTGCAGGGCTTTGCAGTCATGACTGGTGCTGTTCCCATACCACGCTGTGATGCAGCGATGAGTTAATACACTTTCTATCGCCCCTAAATGAAAGTTTTCAGGATAGCTGGTGAAACCTGAATTTCCTCAGCTGGCGCAGGGTGGTACAGTCTTTGCCTGGCTTTTTTCACCTGTGTCTGAATGTGTGCAGTCAGGTCAGATCCTCGGAGATGTTTACACCCAGGTACTTGAGGCTGCTCACTCTCTCTACTGGTGACCCGCTGATCATGAGGGGAGTATGTCCGTTGCTGTCTCTTCCTGAAGTCCACAATCAGTTCTTTGGTCTTGCCAACATTCAGAGAGAGACAGTTGTCCTGGCACCATGATGTTAGTTGCTCCACCTCGTCCAAGTATGCTGCTGTCTCATTGTTGTTGGAAATGAGGCCCAGGACAACAGTATCATCAGCAAATTTGATGATAGAGGTGGAGCTGTGTGTGGACAAACAGTCATGTGTGTAGAGAGAGTAGAGAGCAGGGGACTCAGGACACAGCCCTGTGGGCTCAGGACTCTCACCACTTGAGGCCTGCCAGTGAGAGGAAGTCTTCAATCTTCCAGTCGATCTATTGGGACGATATAGGCAAACTGAAGAGGGTCCCAAGTGTCAGGAATGAAGGAGCAAATGGTGTTTTTAATGAGTCTCTCAAAGACCTTCATGGCTATAGGCGTGAGAGCCACTGGGCGATAGTCATTTAGGCAAGAGGTTTTACTGTTCTTAGGGACAAGGGATGATGGTGAGATTTTTGAAGAAGGTGGGGACCACAGATCCGAGGACTCATTAAAGATGGATGTAAACAACCCGGTGAGCAGATCAGCCTGGGACCGCAGAACACGACCTGAAATACCATCCGGCCTGGCAGCTTTTCTGGCGTCCACGGCGCTTGAGTGCCCTCGAACTTCATCCTCCGAGACAGAATAACATGGTTGTTGCTGCTCTGAGTAATTCCCTCTGCGCGCGTCACTTGGCGGAGTTGCGCTGCGCGATTACAATCAAAGCGAGTGTAGAAAGAGTTTAACTCGTTCACAAGCAACAGATCAGCTCTCACCTCTGCAGAGGATTTAGATCCAAAAGCACAGATGGTCCTCAGTCCCTGCCACATGCGCGGGAGTCGTGAGTTGGAAATGAGACTCCACTTTCGATCCTTATACGGAGCTTTGCGGTTTTAACTGCGGCGTCGGAGAGCATAGCAGGATGATTTGTAGTCATTCATATTCCCTGTTAGAGAACGGCGTTGTATGTATCGCGGCGATCACGTGTGTTCACTGCAGCGTGGATTGGATTGTCACCGCGGTTTTCAGATTTGAGAAGGGCGTTATTGTTATCGTTTGTGTGGCTTGCTCTGTAAAGCGTGTTGATGAACAAAGCGCCACATCCGCGTGAACTCACTGGCGTCAGCTGAACTCCGCTCGGAACATGTCCCGGTCGGCGTCATCAAGAGCTGCCTGTAGTGCGGTCTCTGAATGGGGTGATAGCGTTTAACTTCCGCCTCACTGGCGGTTCCTGAGCGAGCCTTTGTCTGTATTCAGGTGTGAGGAAAATGGAGGCATGATCCGATTTGCCAAAAGCTAGTAGTGAGCGAGCTTTATAGGCGTTCTTAAACAAAGAGTAACAATGATCCAGTGTGTTGTTCCTCGTGTAGGACAGGAGGCGTGCTGGTGAAAGTTTGGCAGAGACTTTCTTTAGGTTTGCTTTGTTAAAATCGCCCGCTGCTTGATGAAAGCAGCATCGGGGTGTTTGTTTATGACGCCACTGGTAACATCATGAAGGATAGAAAAAAAAGCCAGCCCTGTGTCTGCCTGTGGTGGAATGTAAACAGCAGTGGCGATGACGAGGAAAACTCCCTCGGCAGATAGAATGGGCGGCAAATGATTGATAAATGTTCCAGATGAGCGAGCAGGATCATCCAAGAATGGAGATGTTCCTAGGATCGCACCATTTCTTGTTGATCATGAAACACACTCACCGCCTTTAGATTTACCGGCTTCAGCTGTTCTGTCCATCCGAAAAACAGAGAAGTTCTCAGGCGGGCGTCTGGCTGTGTCCTGGACATGGCGTGAGCCATGTTTCAGACAAACAATAGATGTTACAGTCTCTCATGTCCCATTGAAAACTTATCCTGGCTCTAAGATCGTCCATCTTATTGTCCAAGGATTGGGACATTCTTGAGAGCAGGATGCTCGGGAGAGAGTGGGCTGAATGCCTTTTTCTCAGTCTGTTGCGAATCCCAGCACATTTCCAGCGGTGTTTCTTGATTCTTCGCCTTGACCTTCGACTGGCCATTGTTCAACTCGGCATTCCGGCCAATCTCAGATGGCCACAGAGGATCGTTGAAAGTGTTCTGAAACAGTCCAGTGTAGCGGTAACCAATGTCCAAAGAGTTTTGCAGTCATAGCAGATCAATGCAGATGATAAATTTGTAAAAACTGAGAGCAAAGAAAGTAAAATAATAAATAAAAGCATAGTCTTGGATGAGCGGCCTGGATAACAACCGAACATGCATGGCACCATCTTGTGATGTGAGATGCACTGTAGATGATGATAACTTCAAAGCTCTTTGCCAGTTTTTCTCTGAGAAACTCCTTTCTGATATTGCTCCAGTATTTTGGCAAAGAGCATTGGGGAATTGGTGATCCTCTGTCCCATCTTGACTTCTGAGAGACACTGCCACTCTAGGAGAGCTCTTTTTATACCCAATCATGTTGCCAATTGACCTAATAAATTTACCAAATTGGTCCTCAGCTGTTCTTATATGTACATTTAACTTTCCGGCCTCTTATTGCTACCTGTCCCAACTTTTTGGAATATGTAGCTCTCATGACATCCAAATGAGCCAATATTTGGATATAATATAATAAATATAAGTTATGAGATTTGTAAATGATTTATTTGTAAATAAATATTATATTTATTCACAATTTGTACAGTGTCCCAACTTTTTTGGAATGGGGTTTATTGCTACTAGTATTACCTATTACTTTTAGTAATGCTACTACTTCTACTTGTAGTACATATATGATATATATGGATATACTTACTGTTAAATGACAAACAGTGTTAAATATAGCAACACTGTATGTTAAAATATAAAAAAAACACTATCAATATAGCCAATGTATTATTGTGTGTGTGTGTGTGTGTGTGTGTGTGTGTGTGTGTGTGTGTGTGTGTAATGTAGGGACATACAAATGCTATATAATGTCACCATGGTTATTTATAAGCGTTAACATAGTATATGGGGACCCTTCCTGTGTCCTCACGTAAACCAAATAGCTTATAAAAACATACAAACAGAGAGTTTTTTTTTTTTTTTTTTTTTTTTTTTACATTAAAAGAAGTGCATAAGTTTCGCGTGATGGGTAGGTTTGGGGTGGGAGTAAGCTGGGACAGAAGATATGGATTTGTACAGTATAAAAATCCCACTTAGAACATTTGTTTATTCAAGTCCCCATGAACTACACTCTTCAAGAATGTGTATGCGTGTGTGTGTGTGTGTGTGTGTGTGCCCAGGTGTGTCCAGTGTGAGTTGAAAAAATGCACACTACCTTACACCCCTACTCTAACTGTTGAATTTTAATGATGTAAAACATGTACAGGAAGAAAGATAAAATAAGTTTTACACCTTTAGCAGTAACTTGTAATCTGGTGGATTTTGTACATGCATACGAGATTAGGAACTGAATTTAGATTTTTTAAATGTACTATAAGAATACCAATACTTTGTTTAATAACATAAAATAAAAATGTACTTTAAGCCAGATACAATTTTTTTCCTTGTTAGAAGTACAATAATGAAAAAAATATATGACATATTTTTTAGTGAAGTTTAATTGTAGCAATGATGTTCTTATAATGTAAAAATTATTATTGCATTATAGAGCTCAAGATTTTACATTACCTTTTGAGAAAAAGATTGCATTATGAATATTTTATTACAATAATAAATGTAATACTTATAACATTGTGTTTTAATTTTACATTATGAGTTACTATAGAGTTTTAAAGCTTACCATTTTACTAGTTTTCACTAATGACAGTTTCGATACTTCACTTTGTCACAAAAACATTTTAATATATAGAAGTTTAGCAGATTGCATAATCGTTTTATCAAACTGTATTTAGCTTATTCAGCGTGATCTTTGTTAAGTATTTTCTGCAGAAATTAATTTAGCTTTATGAATCTACTTCAACAGATCATGTCACAATAAAAATACATGTCAAAATATGCTCCATGAGAGTTTATAAAGGAAGCAGACAATATTTACCAGTGAAGTTTGTGATTGGTAGTGTAATGGAGTCAATGGATGAGATTGTCTCTAAGTATTTGTAGGCAGCTGATGAGATGGACTGATTTGAGGCATCTGTCATTGGGAACATTTTATACCAACATCAATCAATTTCAAAAGAAAATCCCAGAAAAAGTAAATGTCAAAAGATGATATGAATAAATGTTCACCTGCACAGTAAGCTCCATAAAACATTAGCTTAATAAATTCATAAGCATAAGAAATTTCATAAGACGAGGCTTTGACTCTTATAGGGTGGAGATTTGTAAATGCACACTGGCCATTCCATGAGGAGACACAGACCTGGCTGGGTGACCAGGAGGAAGTCCATCTTCCAGCTGTGGGTGAGATCCGTTGAGCCACACGGTGGGTGGCAAATTACCACACATGCGTATGATTAACACATGATTCTGGCATCTGAGCATTTTGACCATTGTAGAACAGCCTGTACCAGCCATTTCCACTCCACATTACAATCACCTGCACGTGCCATAGTGGTTTTGTTACTATAGCAGTAAGAGTTGTTAAGTGGATCTCCAGGACTCATCCAGACTGGTATAGCTGTAGCAGGGTGGAAACATGGGAGGGTGGAGAAAGGCACTGTAAGGAAAAAAAAATAGAAAAGTGCATTGCATTACTGTGCAAATTAAATATATTAAAAATTAATAACTTGTGAATATAGAAATCAATACAATTGCAATGACAAGCATGTTACATACAAAGATGAATGACTGTACCTGCACAATATGCAGGGCACAAGTTATTTTCAAAGTCGAAGCCTGTATTAAGTTTGTAGACATAATAATTTTCCAGGACAAGCTTTGAAGCTTGGATTGGGTTGGATCTGGCGACTGCACTGTTGGTCATGGCTTGGGAACCATAAATTTCCACGAGTAACCCAACTCGTCTTCTATCCGAGGATGAGAGTCACGCAAACCACAGAGAATTAAAACCTCCACACTGACGCTGTAATAAAAAGCACCACTCAGGCATCTGAGCACTTGATCCATTAATGAAGTCGTGATGCCAGCCATCCCATTCTACACGAGAGTGTCATCACGATCAGATATAAAATCCAAAACATAGACCAGTAATTGAGGTGCTTCACTTCCAGTAGTTATTGAGTATGTTGTAGTTATTGCAGGTCATTATCTGTAAGAAGTGAGAGATGATGAGAATTAATACAATTTCAATGAGAACTTCACATCAGAAATTTGAATCAGTGAAACACAGTAATAATAATCATGAGATTCTTAAACCATTCATACACACTGTGTAATAGTGAAAAAATTGTATGCATAAATATTTGTCTGTTTAAACTGTAATACCAAATCTTTACAATAAAAAAATTAGATAATTTTTAATAACAATACATATATTGGTTCCTTATATATTGTTACAACTTACTCAAGGTAGTGGATCCGATGAATATATCTAGACTCAAGTGGGGAAACATACTGTGAAATAATTATGACATCTAAAAGAAGGGGAAATTCATGTCACTCGGCAGAAATCATTTAAAAAAGTTTGGAATACTTAAA